>JAWPHD010003746.1:0-207348 GCA_037043455.1 Cyrtodaria siliqua | reverse complement strand
ATACTTTTTTCACAAATTAGGTAGTTTTCGAGCTTTTTTTTCTCCACTCAAATGGATCAGGCTTGAGGGCTCGAGATTCTTTCACAAATTTTAGGGGTAAAAGCCCTGCCAACACTACAAGGAAATCACACTGCAGTGCTTGGTTTGATTTAGTTTAAAATTTACTTTACATCGATTGTAACGAAAGTACTATGAACTTATTTTAAATCACTCTCGATGTCTTCCTGGGTAGAACCAGTACTAAGCAATCAGAAAAGTGTCCTGCTCAGGGACAGCAACGCATATGGCAAGTGGGCGGCGGAAGCGAACTCACAACTTTTTCTATCTGGTCATGAGTCCAAGCACTCAACACTAAAAACTCAACAGCGCTCCACGGTTTTTATTTGGAAGGTGATAGAGTATAAAGTGTAATATCAAATTTCGATTTCGAATAGTTATGTTTTAAATAATTTGTTAAATAGTTTTTTTTTATGTTGATGATCGCAAAGTTTGTATGTCAATAGTAGGGACGGTTGCGTTTTTGGTGTCCCTTAGTACTGAGTTGAGGTTTAGAAAATCCCTACTGTTATCAAGGATTACTGATATATTAATATTACAACAATGTAACCATTGTATTTACTTAAACCGACGCTCGCCATGAGGCAGTGCCGTATTCATATTATGATGACACTTTTAGAACATTGGTGTCTATGGGAAAATAATAGTGTATACCCTGTCACTCATGAATGCGGCCATGTTTAGCGCAATTTCGTACTCAATATTTCGTCCATTACCGATTCACACCTATGTTTTTCGTCCTTTCCTTTGTTGTTTTTTTTGCTTTTTTATGATAAAAAAACTGTAGGGTCGGCGCCAAAAAATAGGACGGTCGGGTAAACCAGAAACACAGGTATTTTTTTCTGGCGCCTATTGTCACTTGTAGCTCTATCTAGGGGTGGCCCGGCGTTATCTTGTTGAAATAACGTAACTTCGGGATGAATTCATAGAACGGTAATACGGTTGGCCATAACCGTTATAAAAATGTGGTGACTTTTGTTTTCTACCTGTGTGACTTTAATTGACACATTATAAGACATATTAGAGATTCTGAGACAATCAGTTGTTAACTAATATCCTTCAATTTCAAAATATGCTCTTGTTATTAATTAATTCCTAAGCAATATTACAACACCCCATAGAACTACTGGTGCGTTTTCATAAACCGTTACATATATCACTAGAGAAATTGTGAATGGCCACCCCTTATTTGTAGTATGATACAATTAAAAAACACGCACGTAAACACCTCTTATGACCATTCATTGGTACGACGCAGCAAAAGAACCATACATCTTAAAACCACGATATTAAACTGCCATGAATAATTAAGCATTATTTGATGAGCGAGTTACTACTTTACTACTGTGTGACGGTGAGGGAAATGAGGACTAATCTGAATTGAATACTGAACAACCTATTGCCAAGCACAAGTGATTCAATACATTTATCCTTACAAAATGTTCTATGTCATAAAATATAATCTTATTCTCGTTTTCACAATATTGCATTGTGTGAAGTGTAAATATCTATTGTTGTGTCTTTATTCGATTAAATAAACATACACACATGTTCATGAAGCAAATCATAAGCAGGAACACATTCTAGTCCCGCGTTGATCAAACTCTTGTTAAGTAATGGTATGAGACCGCTAAATGCTCATTGAAATTGGACATTTTTAAAAGTTGCTATATCATGCTTTTTATTTAATATGAATTAGAAGAAGAAATTTGATTGACTTAAACTTACCATCGTTTTTCATCATATAAAGAACATTTTACAAATATAAATTAGTGACCACAATAACAAGATTTGTACAGTCATTAATTTTGAATTAATCTAAAAAAAAAAAAATCAAAAAAAAACAAGAAACCATGAATTTTTTTTATATATGAATCAAATCTAATATCTAATACTGTACAGAACAATTGTATTATAGTGAGGATGAACGAGAATATAAGTTATTTATCATAGTAATTTCTAAGGAGAATGCTTCTGAGATGTAATTGCTTAATATTGATAACATCTTTTTGTTTGTTGACTGAAGGAGAGCAATGAATTTAACACTAGGTCTATGCTACTAATATCGTTTAATTTATTTACTCTGATTGTAACTCAAAATGGACTCGTCCTCTATATCATTAGTGTTACATTTTGACATATCCGTTCATGTCTTTCTACCTATTCACGGAGATACCTCCCTGTCTCGTTCTTAGATTATGAGAGGACAAGCGTAATCTGGTTACAACACTGCGATCGCGCCTCGTATGCAATACATGTAGATAATTTTCATATTCAAAATGGTGTTTAAACAGTTTTGTACAGAGTTAACACTCTATAGTTTTCAAGGTCTGTTGACCAGTTTTGGACATAATTATCTAATAGTCGTTGTTTGTATATCAGTTCAAAATGTCTTAGCATTTAATGAGCTTGGGTCAAGCCATGCATTCAAGAAACCACTACTATTTAGTAGTGGACTTGACTTTTGACACCATACTTTTTTAATCCCTTTTCACAGTCAGTTTTACTATTTCATACACGTGTTTTATAATAACGTTAGCAGTGCTGCCGCTCTTAATAATAATCCAGTATTTATAATGATACTAACGATGTATATTTATATATTACGGATAACGGCCCCAATTCCCGGTATACCCCTGCATTACTTGTTGATAATTTTACACCAAGAACTTGTTTACAATACTTAGTGAATTCTGTTCAATTTCCTTGCCTTAGTAAAACCCCACACTTGACTGCCATAATTAAGAATAGACCTACAAAAGCATCAAAAAATATGAAAGTCTGTTTTCAGTTTTACGAGTAACTCATATTTTTTTATTTTATTGAGATAGAAGGTCTCATAGCTTTATGCAGCTTTACCACTACTCGTTGTTGTTAAGCGTAACGACTGTATAGTTGACACTCAACTCCAGTATAGTAAAGTCATCGACCGCTTCGAGACGGTACCGTATAACCAATTTTCAGTACTTCTGGTTGTTCTCTGTACGAAAAACCACCACCTTAGTCTTATCTGTATTTACCTCTAGGCTCCAGAGTTTCACAATAGTTATAATAAGTTATTTAAATTACTTTGCAGCTTTTATACTTGTGCCTATTAAAATCTATGTCATCTAGGCAAAAAGAGATGAGAAGAGATATATCATTAAATGAGAGTCCGCTTTCAATACTGGTATATAAATATAACTCTAGGCTTCTAGAAAAAGCGCAAACATTATCGGCGAGATTATTTCCCTGCTAAATCCGACTTATATATCTAGAAAATCAGAAAATGATACCACAGTGCTAATACAACTATTAACAATAAGCATACATCGATCGAATACTTCTGAAGCATTTCCCCCATTAATACCTAATTTTTACACTTTAACCAGAGAGCATTTTATTAATAGAGTCACAAAGCCTTTTTAAGGTCTATGAAGCACAGAAAGCCTACCTTTAGACATTTAATATTTTTTCAATGATATTAGGTACTATAGAAACACAGCATTCTGTTGTAGATTTACCTTTCTAAATCCAAACTGAGCATGGATATTTTATTATTATCGTCACACCATTTATCGATACGTTTATTAAGATCTTGAAACAGTTTGCCCATGACTATGATCAAGGTTATGCCTCTGTAATTATTTGCGATATTTTTATTTCCCTTTTTATGTAATGCTATCATATATCCTTTTCGTCACTCTTCTGGGAAAAACTCCAGAATCAAAAATAGCAATGAAAATATCAGTTATATGTCCCGCCATTATATCACAGGTTGATATAAAGTATTCGTTCACTATATTGATCCACCGGCGGCGGCGATTAATCTTAAACACTGCCTCTACTTCCGGAATAGTTATAGGCATGTCTAATTCATTAAAAATAGGATCATTATCCATCAAAAATTATGTTCATTATTAAAGGATTCGCTTCGTCATTCCTTTCCGTTTTTTGTGTCCTTAAATAAGTCTTTAAAATATGTATGAAACTCATCTAGAGTGATATCGCGCATTGTTTTGCATGTCTCTAGTAAACAGTTTCCAAAAATCGCGTGGTTTTTGAATGGTCGCATCTGTTCCAGTTCTTTCATTTGTCTATATTTATATGGACATCTTTTTTTCTTTATTATTGCTTTATAGCTCCGCTTTTTTTATCAGAAAGCGAAGTTCTCTTTAAATTTGATATTATTCTGTATTAAAGCAAAAAGTAAACGCCTCTTTGTATAACTGCTTAGCCTGACGACAATCATCATCAAACCATTTGTTTGAGTCCGAGTTTACAGACTGAAACCCATTCTTAACCGTTCTCTGTTTTACAAACAAGAGGTCACCCAGCCTCTGTCATTAAATTGTAAAACTCGACACTAGCGTTATTAATACTATCTTATCACGAATATCATAGCATTTATAAATGATGTGAATACCAGGTACCTTGTCAATTACTCCTATTACGATGGATGACTGGATAACGATTAAATATGTTGACACACTGATAACCCAGTATGAGAATAATAGTGTTATAAACCCAAGGTGCAAACACAATGATGAATTTCACACTCTTTCACATTCTTGTGAGAGTGTGTGAAGGTGAGATAACACCCCAGTACTACTATAACGTGATAATCCATCCACATTAGCTCAGTACTATTACACTTTATATCACATACATGCGGGTGTGGGAGGGTAATAACACCATTCATTATGTTCGATATTTTCACTAGTGGTATAACATAACGTTAATGACGTCATGGACGTCACGTTAACTCTACGTTATCCTGACTTAATGTGACGTAATAAGTTATGTGATAAGTATATCTACTAACATTCGTTCTCATTCATCATTCGAATTTATTAATACTCGTAGCAAAATACTATAATGCTCGGCAAGAGCCTCGCATTATACATTTTGCCAACGTCGTTTAATACAATTCAATAATGAATCAGCACGTAAGAAAGATCGCTCAGTATCTTTCATATCCTGCCAGAATGTGTGATGTAAGATAATTGTTGTGTTTTGGTAATATTACATTTCAAAGCAATGTATTATAATGAATAGTGCTTTTTATGCAGCTCTTTGTTTGTGAAAGTAATTGAAAAGTTCCATATAACCTTACATACAGTGTGTAACACAAAGCCGGGCTCGAGGGTGATCTGATGTTCTATGCAGTGTATCTATACTGGTCAACAGAAGTGTTTTGGGTAGTCCTTTAAACAAAGGCAGGTCAAACTGGGGTTAACACATGGTGTGTTGGGGGAAGATTCACTATCCTTATAAGGGGATTGTGTTTAACACATGTACCATTACACAGTGTTTACACGGGGAGATTGTGTAAGCCTTTTAGACAAAGGAAGGTCAAACTCGGGTTTAACACATGGTGTGTTGGGGAAGATTCACTTCCTTATAAGGGGCTTGTGTTTCACGCATGTGGAAGGGGGTTGGTGTTACAGCACTGTCAGTTGTATAAACAGGGGTGGCTCAGAGATATCGGGGGAGCTTTTGGCATTATTTTCGGCTGTAGAATACTTGACATTAGGGGGAAACTTCAAAACTTTCAAATTATACTCAAAACGTGAAATGGGACTTTGAATAAAGTGAGAAAGAGTGACATTAATTTGAACAGTCTAATTTGGTATATTATCGAACATTACCTTAATTGAAGAAATATAGATAAATTTGTGTTGTATAGAATATATGACTTTGTGTTTCTCTAATCATAAACTCGGTTCACAAACTCACCAGTCCATAAAGTATAATACCCCGTTGGGTATCGAAAATCTACAACACCGGTGGCAAGCAGTCAAGATTTTTGGACTTTAACACGCGTCTTTTATTGGACAATGTGTAGGTGGACAATTACATGTAAGACATATAATTACAGCAAGTTATTAATTTGATTAAATAATACGAAGTTGGGATATTACAAACATGAACCTGGATACCAAACCCTGGTTTACAACCCTGGAACTTATTGTGACATTTATTAATTAAATACTGGATTTACAAACCCTGGAAATTATTGTGACATTTATTAACTTAAATAACTGGATTTACAACCACCTGGAATCTATTGTCGACAACCTGGATTATATTTGCTGTTTCATATCTCTATTGGACGCTGGTCAATAACAAAGAGGTACACAATGGGTCCAAAACGAATTAATGGCAGAGCGAGACAAGGACACAAATGGAACTAATGAGGAATCAAGTTTGACTCCTGAGGAGGACATGCAGAAGAAAGTCACGCTTGAGTCTAGAGTTAAAAACTCAGGAGGGCAGCCCAGGATTGCCAGGAAGAAAAGACAAAATATAAGCAAAGGACCGAGAGTTAGAAAGGCTGGCAAATCGGATGAGACAACAAGAAGAAGAATGGGGAAAGACCGACCAATTAGGGACATGGGTATAAATCAGAGGCAGGTTCTGGAGAAATGGGAGATGGGGCAGATATGGCATGAGGCGGAGATGGGTCGAAATGAAGACGTCGGAGCCCGTAGGTAACCGTATTTCAAACGAGAGGGTCATCGATATAATGTCCCAATGCCTCCTCAGTTACTGTTTATGGGAAGGCATCATGGGAGAGTTTTATTTCAACCCTTCAGTGCACTCTCTAGATCATGCAGATGGAACCCTTGGAGAGCAACTTTTTAGACTTACAAGCAGTCTACGAGGTGAGGCCGCGGAGTATGCATTCGGACAGTACCCCCAGAGACGCTTGACAACTTCGCTCAGCTGACCTGCAGGGGCCCTTGAATTCAAGAGATACAAAGAGAGACGTAACAGTTCTCTTATACCTTGCCGAGCTCTCGAAACATAGGAAGATGACAGTTTAAGGAATCGCTTGCAGAATATGTGGCTGACATCAAAAAGACTAGTTATAAAAGGATACCCGACTGCTAAATGCTCAAATCGAGAGACGATAAAGTGTTCGATCACTTCCTTAAAGGGTTGCCTGATCAGCAGATGGCATATATCTGTCCGGAATGAAAGAGAACCAAACTCAATCGATGACGCACGCCGTCCAAATGCTCGGGACCATACAATAGCCTTCGAGATGAGGTAAAAGGCCCTAGAATCAGAGTGATTGACAACAAATCGGAAGATACAGCAGATATGTCACACGAGAAAAGGCTTCGGAGAATTTGGAACTGAAAATAAAGAACAACGTCGGAAAGAAAACTACGATGTCCTCGCTCAGAAGCTGGTATAACCTCTATCAACCGGGAAGACAGCAGCCCAGCTCAGGATAGCCCAACCCAAAGATACCAGGCAGGTCGTTTCCAATTATAAAATTCGGTGCTTCAATTGCAATGAAGAAATACCACATTGCATCTGTTAATGCCCATATAAAGAGAGCAACAACAAACGAAAGGGGTCTCAGCTTAAAAACAATAGTAACCAAGGAAACTAACCAGACCGATACCACGGCCCGTATTGGTCAAAAATGAACCAAGTGACAACATCTGTCCCACGCCCCCCGAAGCACCCAAAACCCCACTCTCAGACACTC
Organism: Cyrtodaria siliqua; assembly: GCA_037043455.1. Lineage (NCBI taxonomy): Eukaryota > Metazoa > Mollusca > Bivalvia > Adapedonta > Hiatellidae > Cyrtodaria > Cyrtodaria siliqua. The sequence continues at coordinate 199,805 of JAWPHD010003746.1, read as the reverse complement.
TGTTAGTGTTAGAGAGAATAAATCATGGGCCGTGTATCAATTCTCGTTGCCATTTCCATTGGGAAATTAACTCAAAATTTGTGCTGGACACTGGGGCATGTGTCAGTTTGATCTCAACAGCTTTTTACTATCGAATAGCACACCCGACAGGCGGCCGCCATTTAAGACCAGTGCCTGATTCGTTAAAGTTAGAAGTGGCGAATGATGGGTTATATTGGTAGAGGGTGTGATAACTATGGAATTCCTACATTAACAAGGACTTGTTCATTTGGATGTTTTTGTGGCCCCTATTAGAGAAGAATGATTGATTGGAATGGATTCTTGCAATTAACACATTCTGTGATGGGAGCTGAATTTGGTTTACGATTAAATAAACGAAATAGAGACAGTATAGAAAGGTTCCATTTAGAGCGGTGCGGCTTTCCTGTAAACAGATATTGTTGTGCCTGGTGAACTCTTGAACTTATCCTGGAAGGGGAAGGAAATGTAGGTGACTAGGGTCTAAGTATGGTTTTAATAAGCCCACATAAGGATCCTGACGAGAGCGATTGATCATTGCTAATACGTTGGTGGATTCTTCGTCAAGTAATATGAGTTTCCCAGTGAGAGTGGCAAACCTTGCATGTGAAGAGAGGAAAATACGCAGGGGAACAACCCTGGCTACATGTTGTGCGGTAAACAGAAGACGAAAAATATCAAGAGGAAATTGTGAGCACAAAGGTCATCCTAAATTAAGAAGAGTATACCACGTTAACAGAGGAAGCTACATCCAGCTGGTCGTGAACCAAGAAGAAATTATATTCACTGCTCGTGTCACGGCTTAGAGGATGACCAGAGAGAAAATTAGGAAGTCTGCTGCATAGGTATCAAAGTGTGTTTTCCAACTCGCCCACAGATTTAGGAAAGACCAGTATCATAAAGCATACAATTGACACCCATAATGCCAGACCCAATCAAGGTTCCACCAAGACGTACCCCACAAAGGCATTTGAGGAGGCCGAGGAAGATACAATCATTCAGCAGCAACTGGATGCAGGTATCATAAGAGAGAGTGTTGAGCCCTTGGGTCGGCGCCTTGTGGTGTTTATCGTAATGAAAGAACAACCTCTGTTAGACCCTGTGTTGATTACAGGAAACTTAATGCCCGTAACCACTAATCGATAGCGTACCCGTGCCAAGGATTGACGATTGTTTGGACAGTCTGGAAAGGGGCAAAATACTTCAGTTGTGTTGATTTAGTATCGGGCTACTACCAAATAGCTATGAATGAAAGAGATATTCCTAAACAAGCGTTTTCGACTGGGAGAGGTGGCCTGTATGAATATGTGACTATGCAATGGGACTTAGTGGGGCTCCCTCATACGCTTTGAACGCTGTATGGAGCTGGTTTTACGTGGGCTGCAGTGGAAAACTTTGCTGATTTACTTAGATGACATTATATGTTTTGGGCGCACTTCTTGACGAAGCCTTGGATAGACTAGAGGAACTCTTGCAACGCTTACAGTCAGCCAATCTTAAAACTGAAACCACAGAAGTGTCAGTTATTTAGAAACTGAAGTCTCCTTCTTAGGATATGTAGTGTGCAATGAAGGCGTTAGACCCGACTACTGCCAAATTGATGTTATAAAGGAGTGGCCTATTCCTGCTTGCCTGACCGATGTGAGGTCTTTTCTTGGTTTTGTAGGATATTACCAGACGTTTTATTAGGAACTTTTCTGCGCTTGCGGTGCCCCTGAACCAATTGATGGAGGCCGGTCGGTTGTTTGAGTGGACAGTACAGTGCCAGGAAGCTTTTGATAAGCTAAAGTATATTCTTACGGGGGACTGAGGTAATGTCGTTCCTCTAGATTTGACGAAAAAGGAGGCATATTTATTGTTGATGCGGATGCCAGCGACAGCGCAATTGGGGGCTGTGTCTTTCCAGATGCAGTGGTGCGAAAAGGCTCAAGCTCAGGTCGAGAAACCCATAGTGTTTGCCAGTAAGTCACTAGACAAAACACAAAGGAGATATTGTACTACCAGAAAGGAGTTACTGGCCAGTGCTTACCTTTGTTCAACAGTCTTAGACACTATTTGTTGGGGAAACGGTTTATGATACGTACCGATCATTCCAGTTTAAGGTGGATAATGTCATTCAAGGAGCCCACCGATCAGATGCCCGCTGGCTAGAAGTTTTGGCTCAATATGATTTCCTCATTGAACTCCGAAAGGGAAGTAAGCATTTAAATGCGGATGGATTGTCGAGGATTCCGTGTGACCCGTTAGAGTGCGATTGTTATGATCGTGGTACATATATTGGAGCAATTACCTTGTGGAGGAGTACCCGTGTGTAAGAAACGTCATAACCAGTAGGTCTGTGCTGGCCTGACGTTGATGATGTGATCCCATTATTTACTCGAAATATGTTCATGTTCAAGTTCTGAAAGGACGTCCAGCAAACAAGATGTGGGCAAATGCAGATATGTATCAAACTGGACGCGCAGACTTTTTGTTTTTGTTGCGCTAGCTTTGGAATAACCGGATTATACATGTGCGTAGAAAATCGTGACCCGAGTTGTGAGGTATATTTGAATAACAATATTGTGGATCGGTGTAACCCGTTTGGGAGATTTCTCTTCTGGATTATCATCGTAACAGTTATGGTGATTGGGGTATATGGCGTGGTAAACTACAGAAATAGTATCAAATTGGGATTCAGATTGCTTACAAATGTGTCTGTAGGTAGACTCAGACCGTTAAGCATATTCCAATCAGATGAGGAACTACTGAAGTTAAATAACCCCGAGACATACCAACAGCACCATAACAGTGAAGTAGATGGCCCTGCAGCCAGTCTAATGCAAGCTCAGGAAGGTTATATATCATCCGAATTAACATTCCATGATGCTAACTATTGACAGCATGTTAAAAGGATCATTAGCCAGTTACACACCTAATCAAATCCTGGAGATGCAAATAATGACCCTGAAATTGGGAAGAGTGATTAAGAGGGATAAAGACCTCAGAGATAAGACCAAACCGTGACCAAATTTCCGAGCGAGAGCCCATTTGTTAGAAATGTATGGCTTTTGAGGGACCAGTTGGTGATTATTGATGGGATACTCTTCAAAGAATGGATATAACTCAAGTCAGCATTATAAACAATTAGTGTTCCTTCATTGCTAAGAGAAACAAATCTCTAGAATCCGGACATGCTTCCATCTCTTCAGGTCCCTGGGGATAAGGAAAAACTACCTATAAAGTAAAAGAAACTATTACTGGTATCGTATGGAAAGACCAGTGTATCTCATTACATAAGGAAATGTACCACCTGTGATCCAGAAAGAGGCCTGGAACATTACCTAAAAGTCCTCTATGGGATCTGTAGTGTCACAACCACTAGACAGGATATGCATAGATATTTTAGGTCCTTTGCGCTGAGACGCGAAAATGGAAATAAATATGTTCTGGTGGTTATGGATCATTTTACGAAGTTTGTAGAGTGTTATGCATTACCCAACTCAATGCAGCAACACAGTTGCCGATAAACTTGTATTGAATTCTTGTCCCGTTATGGCTGCTGTTTAGAACTACACAGTGACAGAGCAACAAACTTTCAATCAGATCTTTTCCGGGAAGTGTGTAGACTCTTAGAAATTAACCAAACCAGGACCTCGGGATTTAGACCTATTTCTAACGGCATGGTGGAAAGGTATAATGCCACTCACTCGTCTGATTTCTGATTTCCGCTTATGTCAGAGAGGATCAACGTGACTGGACAGATTCCCTACCAACTGTATCGATGCTTACCGGTCATGTGTCCTGACAGCACAGAGGATTTAGTCCTAATTTCTTAATGTTTGGGCGTGAATGCTTCAACCCATACAAATGCAAATTGGTGCATCCCTAATGACAATGCGTCAACCTCTGTGAATGACTATGTTCCCAAGCTACAGTTAAAACCAGGAGCAGAGTATATAGGCTGGCACGTGAAAATCTCCACAAAGGCAGCGGTTTCGTATGAAGAGAGATTATGACACCCGTATCAGCTGTAATACCATATCAAGAAGGAGATCTTGTGTACTGATTGGATACGACCAAAGTAAAGGGACGATGTAAGAAAATAGATCCTTGAAATCTGAAATGGGCCGTTTCATGGTGACGCGTAAAATCAGTGACTTGTGTTCGAAATAAAAAGGAAAACCCGGAACTAGACCCAAGCTGGTACACCATGACCGGCTTAAGCGATATTATTCAGACTCTAGTCCCATAATTGGGCCCAGCATTGCAACCAGGAGGCTGCAGCAGCACCTAAGAAAAAGTTGACAAAAAGGAAAATCACTCGGACCCAAAAGAGAGGTCAGTCTGAGCCTTACCAAAGATATCAGTCCGAGGAGGCATGGCCACAGGACAAGGAAGCAAACTGATTTTTTCCAAGCAAGATGATTGTGGAAATATGTTGATGAAAAGTAAACTTTAATTTCTGGAGATTAGTAGTCTTAGATGAATGTGTGAGTCTGACTGTATGAAGGATGGTGTGATTGGGGCTAATGTAAATAAACTGTGTTCTGTGTGATGACAGAGAGGTGCCATTATGTGCAGGAACTGAAGCCCTTATCAAGTTAATGGGCTATTATTGACCATGTCATAGCTGTCACATGTTTCTGCTTTTGGAGGATTGTTATTCTAAGGAACACTTTATAGCCATTATATGGGATACTAGGTGTCACTGTTGTTGAAATTGTTGTTATTCTCAGGAAACTATGGAGTAATAAACTACATGATGTGAAGGTTTGCACCCTGCCTGAACGTAATGTCAAACTTTGTGAGAGAACAGGGATCTGTCTGTCAGCATAGGAACTCTCCATTAAATGTAGTGACACTTTAAACATTGAAAGCCTGGAACACGACCGTCATTCACCCTTCACTCTTCGAAGCTGTAGGACTTAACTTATAATAACTTGTATTAGGATTTCATCCTAACTTTAATATGGCGGAAAACGACAGTACATCTAACAATATGGGATATTACTCATTTGTGGATTTATCTCCACCACCTCAGTGCGAGGCAATTGACGTTTCGGTCACTGCCGGAGATTCATTTGGGGCAGTGACAGACACCAAACTGGCGGAGATGGAGAAGAGGATAACTGCCTCCATTGACATGAATGCAGGTTTGATCCGGGGTCAGATGGCCCGAGGATTTAGAGACTGCATGGCATATGAACGAGAATTGATAGGGAAGGTTCTTAGCACTCTTCAAGACATCTCTACCCAGTTGGTACAAGTCAATCCGGGGCAACCTTTGGACCCAGCGATGTTGGCAGGAATTGTTCGCCTGGCTGAGCAGGCCATCGCCTTCCTTAAACTGGCGAGTCCTGTTCAGGGAACCAGTATGGCAGCTCAGTAATATTTGCACGTATTTCGGATTTTTAAAAGGGTGCATATATATCTAACATATTGATTTAAGCGTTAAACAAGATGATATCAACGTGGTTGTTCATTTTAAGTAAATTAAAATGTCACCATGAAATATGTAATAATAACCCATATTTCATAGGTTCACTAAATAAGTTATGGATTAAACCTGTTATTCATGAAATGTGGATTACTATAGTTAAATTGGATTTACTAAGTGTTCAGTGTGATGAATGCTATTCGCCTGTCTAACGGATTAACCTTACCCTTCCTACTGGTTGCCGGGCATTGGATTATTAATTACCACCATTGGATTATTACTTTCTAATAAAGGATTAACCAAGTTTATTATTCACAGTTAGGATTTACATGCTCCTATTCTTTTGGATGTACTAAGTGTTCAGTGTTGATGAATGCTATTCGCTTGTGGATTTATCAGTATATACCGCGTCAACGGATTAACCTAACCCTTCACGGTGGATTTTACCCTATTTCCCGGGCATTGGATTATTAATTACCACCATTGGATTATTACGTTCTAATAAAGGATTAACCAAGTTTATTATTCACAGTTTGGATTTACATGCTCCTATTCTTTTGGATGTACTAAGTGTTCAGTGTTGATGAATGCTATTCGCTTGTGGATTTATCAGTAAATACCACGTTTAACGGATTAACCTAACCCTTCATGGTGGATTTTACTACCTTATATCTACGTTGGAGACACTGAGTTTCCCAGTGTCCGATCCTATCTACGTTGGAGACACTGAGTTTCCCAGTGTCCGATCCTATCTACGTTGGAGACACTGAGTGTCCCAGTGTCCGGTCCTATCTACGTTTCCGGGTGTCACATCCTATCAGCGTTGTTTCAATCTGGTGGCTGAATCAAACCCAACCATGCGAAGCGGTACCAATGGGACCAGTATACCAGAATTTATATTGTGGGACTATAGACATACAGTGCTCTTTCTTTTTCCATTGTAATTGTTAAAAATAAATTCAGCAAAGCACTATTTCGCGGAAAATGATAATTCAGGACTCTGTGTGATTGTGACGGTGTGTGAGGTTGTGCTATTTTGTTTTGTCAATTATTTAGGGAAACATGTAGGACTTACTTCCAGTGCCTTTCCTGTTATAGAAGGATTTGGATTTTTATGAGGATTTAAACAATATATTTCCGAAGTCAGAGAAAGACATTTTTGGAATTAATTTTTGATTATTAAATTGAAGATTATGATAACTAATAGCGTATGCTAATTACTTTTACATTTGGTTTAAAACTCTTTTCTTTCGTTTTAAGGAAGGGGCAGTGTTGTGTTTTGGTAATATTACATTTCAAAGATGTATTATATGAATATGCTTTTTATGCAGTCTTTGTGTGAAAGTATTGAAAGTTCCATATAACCTTACATACAGTGTGTAACACAAGCCGGGCTAGTGGGTGATCTGATGTTCTATGCAGTGTATTCTATACTGGTCACACAGAAGTGTTTTGGGTAGTCCTTTAAACAAAGGAAGGTCAAACTGGGGTTAACACATGGTGTGTTGGGGAAGATTCACTTCCTTATAAGGGGATTGTGTTAACACATGTACATTACACAGTGTTTACACGGGGAGATTGTGTAGCCTTTAGACAAAGGAAGGTCAAACTCGGGTTAACACATGGTGTGTTGGGGAAGATTCACTTCCTTATAAGGGGCTTGTGTTTACGCATGTGGAGGGGGTTGGTGTTACACACTGTAGTTGTATAAAAGGGGTGGCTCAGAGATATCGGGGGAGCTTTTGGCATTATTTTCGGCTTAGAATACTTGACATTAGGGGGAACTTCAAAACTTCAAATTATCTCAAAACGTGAAATGGGACTTTGAATAAAGTGAGAAAGTGACATTAATTTGAACAGTCTAATTTGGTATATTATGAACATTACATTAATTGAAGAAATATAGATAAATTTGTGTTGTAAAGAATATATGACTTTGTGTTTCCTTACATCATAAACTCGGTCACAAACTACCAGTCATAAAGTATAATACCCGTGGGTATGAAATTACAACAATATACTCAACACTATAATTTTAAACTTTATTATTTGATTAAACGCCTATTTCTACATACAAAGTATACATTCAATGGCGTTGTACAATGGTTAAAATACATGAAAATTAGTAAATAAAATGCATGTCATATAAAACAAATTATTACTCAGAAACAACAATTTTAAGCATTATATCAAAGAAATTCATGGAAATAGAAACTTATATATACATGGAAGAAAAATATTATACTGCATAGAATGAAAATCCAAAGTACGCAAATACTATACAAAAATATACTGTTTCTAACTCAAATAATTTTTAAAAGAGTTGCGATAGGAATATCATAATATAGAAATCAATAATCGCTTTATTACACACAACAGTCATATCCCATGAAGCACACTGCTCTTAGAAAAGAGAATAATAGTCTCTGAAAAAATGAGTCTTTAACTGCTTCTTAAAAATGTCCACAGTTTCACTCTGTCTGATTTCAATGGGAAGTTTATTCCACAATCTCGGACCTACTGTGCTAAAGCTTCTATCTGCAAAAGTCTTATTTTTATTAAATGGCACAACAAATGATCCTACAGATGATTGAGATGATCTTAATGAGCGTTTTGCGGTTTGCGGAGTCAACAAATCAATTAAGTATGCTGGTGCTTTTCCTACAGAACAATTATACATATACACAAGGATCTTGAAATTTATACGTGCTTTGATGGGAAGCCAATGTAAATCAAACAATGCTTGTTTTGAACTCTCAAATTTGGTTCGATTTAATACTAGTTTAGCACACATGTTTTGTATCCGTTGAAGTTTTGAAAGCTCAGTTTGGGAAATGCCGTACAAAATGACATTACAATAGTCCAAATGAGATATTACAAGTGATAGAACAAGTGTTTCAGTGGCATCAGAAGACAAATACTGTCGAATACTCTTGATCTTAAAATAGCTAAGCATAGCGGTTTTACATTTTCGTTTGATATGTTCTTTAAAACTTAATGATTCGTCTAAAAATGCACCAAGATATCTAATACAATGCTGTTTTTCAACGTTTTTACCACAGATATTGATTCCATTTGCATCACATTTGTCTAGTTGTTGGCGGCTCCCACATTCAATAAATTCAGTTTTTGTACTGTTCATCTTTAACTTGTTCCCATTCATCCATTCATTTGTATCTACTGCAAAGTCTGAAAGTTCCTGTATAGCAGTCGCTTCTTCAGATGGTTTAAAGCGTCTATTTGCCGTATGGTCGTCGGCAAACCCATGAACCGAAATAGAAGGAGGTACAATGTCAAATATTGTCCCAGCGTAGGTCAAGTAGAGCCATGGGCCCAAACAACTACCCTGGGGGACACTACAATCCAGCTCACGCACTGACGACAAGTTCGAGTTAACGCTCACCCGACAACTGCGCGGTCTCAAGTACGAGTCCACCCATTCCAGAGCGGATTTACAAACACCATACTGGCACTCGAGTACATCAAGTAAAATGCTATGGTCAACAGTGTCGAATGCAGCACTTAAATCAAGAGCAATCAAAGCAATGACTTCTTGATGTTCCATGCCTTCGAGAATATCATTTACAAGACGGAGAAGGGCAGTCTCGCATGAGTGAGACTGGCGATATGCACTCTGATTTGTTGGTAGAAGATTGTTGGCACTAGCATGTTTACTCAGTTGGTAAAGTGCAGCTTTCTCAATAAGTTTTGATAAGAAAGTTAAATTACTGACGGGTCGATAGTTGGGAAAAATTAGTTCAAGACCCGACTTTTTCAACAAAGGTCTGACTACCGCCTGTTTCCACTTAGTTGGGAATACGCCTTGCGTCAGAGAAAGATTCACAAGCCGAGTGATCGTTGGTAAGAGCTCATTAAGAAACAGTTTTAACACTTTTGTAGGTAATACGTCGATCTCACAAGACTTTGTTTTTAACTGATTGATTAGTTTCTCGATCTCATCCTCTGTAAATTCCACCTTCATTCGTCAAAAAAATGACGTAAAATACCATACAACACTATAGTGTGTAATCATCACAGATTAGGCGCGAGATTACGTCAAAATGTGGATATTTACAAACCATTCAATGACAGGCCGTTTAATTCAACATGAAGTCATTTGATGACGTACATATTTATTCGATGCGATGTGTAAACGTTCATTCGTTACAACGTGAATTAATACCGTTCGAAGTGAAATGGCACGTTGTAAAATGTCAAACCATACGACGCAAATAGAAATCATTCAGTGCAATGACAAACCATTTGACAAAAAAACTAATGCAGTACAATAAAATACAAGTCGGTACGATGAAAACTTAAACGATTCATCGAAGAATGTGAAATGATACACAACAGAGTAAATCAGTATGATGCAATATGAAACACATTTATTAATCTGGTGGTAAGTAAAATAATCGGACGAAAACTAAGTCGGTGCAATGCAATCTGTTCGACAGAAACTGATTGCATTCACATGTGCAAGTAAGATGGCGGCAGCACTGTCCATATTTGATTAAGCTGAAGTTGGCCGTCGGATGTTTCAGTGAGTATGGTGTTTTTAGTTAATTTGGGTGCGGAAAAAATAACAAGCATTTCAATGAACACTTTTAGAAACAAAAATGCATTCTCGCTGTTAAAATGTCAGTTTCGCTAGTTTTTCGTATTTAGAAAATTAACTCCGCAACGTATATTGCCACCATTATGATTTAATTTACAAACGTACATTTGCTATTTTGTTTATTACAAAGGATAATGGATAATCCGACATAAACCTAGAACATAATTGGATAAAAGAATTAGTCTAAAATGTTCGGACACCTGCATTTTAAATAATCAAATTATTTCATTTCTCGTGTACCATTTGCTTTAATGAAAACACCATTCATTCATTCCATTTGCATTTCTTTAATGTAATAGAATGTTGCCGTTTTTGAGTTGGACGGTCATGTTAGTTAATTTTGTGAAAGAAAGAGTACATCTCACCCACTATTGAAGTTGTACATGTCGATACAAGCGACTCGTATAAACACGATAATGCCATTCCCTTTACGGCGAAAAAAATTAATTTGATAAAAAAAAGTGATTTTTTCCGATTCAAATAAAATTAATTTTTTAAATAGGCAACATGTCAATGAACATTTTCATGAAGTTGTTTTAATTTTAGTTGTTAAAAAAAAAATTCGCCATTTTTACTGACAGAGAAATTATGTTTGGCAACGCACATTTTGCGCCTTGTTGATTTCTATTCCCGACTTACTTTTTAACGTCACAGCATAAATTACGGAAGGCGGGAGCTATACAGTACTGGTTCTACCCAAGAAAAGTGGATGGTCTGCCTCCACCACAAAAAAATCGAACGTCATTAACCTTACATGTGTTGAAAATGACGTAAAATACCAAAGGTCCATACAAACAAAACAAACAAACACAACATAAATTGGACTCCTATGCATAAATCCTGACCATGCTGAGATCAGAAATTTAATCTGGAATGCTCTGACACAAACAATTTTGATATGCGTTTTCATTTCTTAAAAGTATTGCAGTTTGTGTGTACCTGGTCGCGTTTCTCAATGTACATGTAATTCGTTCGTGACGGATAGTGATGCTAGTTAATTTGGTGAGGGTAAAAAAGGTGATTTTCTCCCATTTTTAAAATAATTACTTGCATATAGACGAGAAATTTATCTGCAGGTACATATATTTGGTTTTATTCTAGCTTTAAATTGACGAAATAAATGCACTTTGTTTAAAAAGTGCGTTTTCAACAACTAGAACATAAAAATCAATTAAATTCGTGCCGCTTAAAAATAACTTTAGCTATTAACGAGAATAACAAAACGTTGATAACAATTATGTCCGATCAATGTAGTTTGTGAATATTAATACTTTGCCTACGATCCATATTTGCGTTTTGTATAAGCGAGGAAGTGCCGATTTTTACGGAGGTGTACAGTACTGGTTTTGCCCAGGAAAAGTCATAGAATGTTCACCCTTTGATTATTGATTATCACGCTCGGCTTCGCCTCGGGCTATAGGTGACCATGAATGTCATATGTATATAATGCCCCTACGTAGACAGACAGACAGACAGACAGACAGAGACAGACAGACAGACAGACAGACAGACAGACAGACAGACAGACATTATTACAGTTGTTCATCATTACAAATATATGACAATTATAATATACACACACGTGACAGATTTTAACATTGCATATACTACAATGTTAATACTATGAAAGAGTTATTTGATACGGTAGATTTTAGTCTAGTTTTAGATTTCCTAAAAGAGATCAGACTATATAAATCATTATAATGTGTTCTTATATATATTTACTTGTTTATATGCCAGTTGACGGGCATTTGTTGATTTACATACATAGTTTATATTACATCTTATCATCCCTTATTTTTTAATAATTTTATCTTTATATATTTACATTAATTTTAATTAATTCTTCATTTTTCATCAATTTTTGCGCACAATATCACCTATTTATGTGTCGACGTGCCGTAAAACACCATTCATCCATCCTTAACATTGCATATACAACAAAATAATCTTTATGTTTTTCTTTGCTTCGTACATATTTAAACAAACAAATAAACATATTATGTAATGTGAGTGATAAACGAGGATGTTCTCAAATAATAAGGTATCTAGTTATATTTAGTTATTTTTAACCTGTTAAATTGGATGTAGAAATATAGATATAAAAATCGAACAGGAAAAGTAGCATTTAAGGACGACAGTCAACCACAAACACACACAGCTTTAAAGATGAATAAAAGACCAAAACATAAAAGTATGAATACATGCGCATCGGAAATAAATTTACTTAAACTAAGAATAAGGTTTTTGTTTAATGACTGCAATAATTCCACAAATTTAAACATGCTTGGTCTAGTTGTGTAATATATAGAAATGTATTTGTTTCTATTGTTAGTGTAAGTAGTACAGATCAAAATAAAATGGTACTCGTCTTCAATATCGTTAGTGTTACAAATTTAGCACACTCTTTCGTTTCTCCCTGTTCTCCCTCTTGAGTATCTCCCTGTTTCTATTCTTAAACAATGAGCGGATAATCTTATTTTTGTTATATATAAATGTTTGGAGCATACTGTTTCTAGATATGTTTCAAAATCAAAATGTTCTTTCACCACCTTATATAGCGTTATAACTATACTGCCTTCTATATCTTAGCTCCATTGTTGCATAAAATTATCTATTAATCTTTGTTCAAATATCATTATATCAGACAACAACAATTATCTGTTGATTCATGCTGTAAGTGTAAAATATCATAATCACCGGAAGAAATCGGTGCCTGACTTTTAAATTATTGTCAAGGCATATTGAAAAAAAAACACTTTATTCTTGGTCAGATTAGACAAGGTAACAGTGCATTTAAGTTTTGTTAATGCGGCTTATCAGCACATTGTTGCGGTTATTTAAAGCCGCCACACAGAGATGGACATGATTCATAGTTTAAACATATTTGTTTTACATCGATTGCTAAACAAGTTATTGCAACTTAGATTAATCACTCTCGATGGCTTCCTGGGTAGAACCAGTACTAAGCAATGTGGATTAATTATCTTGCTCAAGGATAAATAACGTGGCCGCTGCGAGGATCGCACCCACGACCTCTCGATCTGGAATTCGGCGCTCTACCACTGGAACACGCACTCCACATGATACGTAGGAATCAGAGAATATTCTTCCATCGAATAAATTGCTATACTGTTTTTTTAATGTGCTCATAGGATAGACGCTTCGATGCGATTGACGAGGTTATATGAAATATATTCCATAATGACACACCGAAATAACCTAGTACATGTACTGCTACCCGCAACATCTCGTACATGGCTTGGCAGCATTACTCGAATGTAATACGCATGTTTCCATATTGGTTACGTCATCGCGCCTTAGACTCCCGCCAAAAAAAACTTGCATTCATAATCAAAGTTAACATCTAAATGTTGCAAAGTTATACAGCCGATTGCTCCATCAATTGTTTATTTACATGTAAGCAGTGATAAAAGTTTCATCTGAATTTTAAAAAAAACACTCAACGCAAATTATACATCAACACAATTGGGTAACGGCCATATTGTTTACATCGCAACAGTGCACTACTTTCTGTACCGTTGCCTTCCGGCGATCAAAATGTCAAGATTTTGAACATACCGAAGCGCCGTGATACATACGAGGCGTGATCCCGAAGAATGACGGGATTGCCCGAGCGTTCGCGATTGGTACTGCTAGTGAGGTTTGAACCTGTGTTCAACGCGTTCCGATTCCACCGTGTCTCCTACCGGACTACCGCAGACAAGGTCCGTATTCAGGAAGCTTCTTAGCAATATTTTAAAAGTCAAAATGTATCATTCTTTTAAACACCCTTTTCTATCGTTTTAAGACATCTTCGATTTACTTCTAATAGTGCTATGGGTTAATAAAACCCAGAGCTAAACCATATCTTAAAAAACGATTCTCTGTAGTGTCGCTGAGAGTTGAATAAGGATATTTGAAAATGTGTAAACATCTTAAATTTTGACTTAAGTAATATGTTCTACTTGTTTATGAATACGGGCCAAGGTGCTTAATGAAACATATTTCTGTTTTTAACGCGTGTTTTTTAGATGACAGTGAAAACTACATTCCCTGTTGGAATTTTCTAGATATTTTAATGTTACACAGTTGTCTGTCTGTTTTAGGCGGGTAGGATATGTGAGATAAAGTCTAGATCATCTGCGACGCTTGCTTATTTTCAAGACAAACGTCTAGAACAGTCCTCATGAACAAAGCTTGATTTCTGCCGATACACTGTCAGGTATCGTTTCTGATTGGCTGAGACAGGAACACCTGCTATCCAAGATATACAGAAAGGCAGAAAGACAACACGTTTTTAATAAACAAAGTTAAACAAAGAGGGAAACTTCATTATTGCATCGACGAACTAAATGCTGATGGTCAGAAATACTTTAATAAAAAAATAATAATTACGGTCATGTGCTTCGAGTTTCAAATTTGTTTCTGCACAAACGATCAAGACGTTTGTATTTACAATCAAGCGTCAAAGATGACCAAGACTAGTGTTAGATATTGATGATAGTGTTCATGTTATAAGTTTCAGGTAAACATTTCTTTGCACCTGTTTGTTGCATATCCATGCTATCTCTATGGAATTAAATGCAATTATATGATAAACAAGCACATGCATAGTTGACTGTAAATGCTAATCTTGACAGAAGTCTCGTGAGAGGTTTGGATGATTAAAACTGTTTTGGTACAGACTGTTTGCTTAATCAAACACGCCTTTATTCATAGCGACAGTCATAATAGTAATGATTGGCAATATTGAAAACTAATTGAAATATAAATATTTTATATGTTTTTCAAACTAAAATGGAACATCAACATCAATGCATATACCTAAGCAATTATTATGATTAGGAGTTTTGATAAGTTGGAAATGTTGATTGTTTTGCTTTACTGATTCATGCAATATTTAAGTCTGGTAATTGGCATTCGTTACGTGCAGAAAGAAGTCAACAGACTGAGTATCTTCTTAACAAATGAATATTTTGCTTTCGGCCTTTCCTGTTCGCAAAGAAGTATAAACCTTTTAAAATTACTTCACGTGTTCGGTTTCTGCGTTATGTGACTGTTACATTTCTGCGTCATGTGACTGTTACATTTATACGTCATGTTACATTTATGCGTCATTTGACTGTTACATTTATGCGTCATTTGACTGTTACATTTAGGCGTTATGTGACTGTTACATTTATGCGTTTTGTGACTGTTACATTTCTACGTCATGTGACTGTTACATTTCTGCGTCATGTGACTGTTACATTTATGCGTTATGTGACTGTTACATTTATGTGTCATGTGACTGTTACATTTATGCGGTATGTGACATTTATGCATTATGTGACTGTTGCATTTATGCGTTATGTGACTGTTATATTTCTGCGGTATGTGACATTTATGCGTTATGTGACTGTTACATTTCTGCGTCATGTGACTGTTACATTTCTGCGTCATGTGAATGTTACATTTCTGCGTCATGTGACTGTTACAGCTCCTGACTTTAGTATTCACTTTCATAATGTTCACACTTGTTCAAGCTCATGATTATATTATATTGCACCAATAATATATTTGAAAAATTAGTAGCAAATTAAAATCTCAATGTTTTATTTAATTATGTGCATGCGGTTTTAAATTCAAAATGATAGAGGATAAATAAATCGTGCTAATATAAAGTGCTAATATAATGC
This sequence comes from Cyrtodaria siliqua, assembly GCA_037043455.1. NCBI lineage: Eukaryota > Metazoa > Mollusca > Bivalvia > Adapedonta > Hiatellidae > Cyrtodaria > Cyrtodaria siliqua. Next base: position 184,069 of record JAWPHD010003746.1, on the reverse strand, counting down.
TATATACATGTATCTACAATTCAAGATAGAGGGCGAGAACGGTAGCAAGCATGTTTCACTACTAGTGGGGCAGATTGGTGAAAAAAATGTGCATTCTTTGATAAAAGCACCAAACTTTGCACATAGCTAGACAATACCATACTGAAAAAAAATGGCTATGGACCCACGCCAGATTTTTCAAAATGCCCGCCATTTTCAAAATGGCCGCCAAATATGTAATAAATAATCAGTTGATCCTATATGTATCAGGTTTTAACAACATATATTATGGCAATCGCAACAAATTCCGCAAAATAATAGACAAAGGGTCATGCAATACAATCTGGTTATATTTTAAGTTCAAAATGGCTACCGTTTTCAAAATGGCCGCCAAAATGTGTTGAAAATATTAAAATTTATAATTCGTTTAATAGTTGTTTGTAAGAAAATAATTAATATGTTGAATTTGTACACTCAGTTGTCTTGGTATATTATTTGTTTGTTAATATTGTAATAAAGAGTTATTTAGAAGCACCCTATGGTTAATGTGTTGACGGATTTACAAGTTTAAATCACATTTCACTTCCGGTTGACTCTAGGTTTTCTCCAGCCTTTGAATTTCTGAAGGGTACTAAACTAATTTTCTTATCAGAAACTTCATTATAAAATATATTTATAAAACCCTAAAATACATTAACTTGGTAAACCTTATTTACCAGACAAAACATAAACAAAACCTAAACGTGAAGACATCTTATTCTAACGGATTAACTGCGTCAAAACTATATAGTTGCCGAGCAGAAATGAAATTGGCCTGAAACCCAATGTGAAGATCATAATGGCATTTTGCGTTGAAACCTTCGTATTTAAAATGGAGGTTCTTAAAACAATCTGAGACTTGTTTGAAGACTATAGATGGACCAGTGCCCATGAGGCAATTATGACATTGCATATTCATTATGTGATTACCATACTTATGGTAAACCGGGCTTACGCCTTAAACCATTGCATATTGCACATGACGATCATAAAGAGAAACCAAAAGTTCGCAATTGCAGTACTGTTCAGTTACACTTTAAATCTTAAAATTAGTCATCTCTGTGTGTGTGATAAACTTCATTAGTGTTGTCTCATCAATACCCAATAAACTAGCTCACAAGCAGAAATACAAGATTGTGAAAGAAGATGCAGGTGCAGTAGGTGCTATATACACATCGCAGCTTCCACACTGGATGATCTCTGAACCAGATATGGTTAGAGTTATCTGTTAATTTCAGTTATCGCAATAATTCATCAGGTGCTGCCTATAAAAATACTCTGATCTTTTTCATCATGAACAAGTTAAAGATATTCGTAAGACAGTTTGAGTGACACAGTAAAGGAGTTAGAAAATATATTTAAGGACAATATTGAGGTTTTACTGGTACTTGACTTACGTTACATAGACGACTCTCGTGTGACAGAAGTTGCAACAAATAGGTAAATTATGTAATGCAAAGCATGACAAACCAAGTCTGTCTTTAAACAGATAAACCAGAACATGTTTTCTTTCCTCAGTTGTCACCTACAACAGATGCTATAACTTGCTTTCTTTTCTCGCATATATATGTATCATATTAGGTTCCGATTAACGGCAGATTAGTGTGTCTCACCAGCCTTTTCTAACTTTGGAAAACTTTTTTGGATTTTAATCAGACTATGCGAGCTGCCTTAAAATGCATTTTAATGCTTGGAAAACATTAGTAAGTATGATCAACAAGATCCTTTACACATTTTTGAATGTCACTTTCAGAATGTTTAGTATGTGACGGTTATCATGCAAAACAAAATCAGAGCTCTGGCTAACTGGCATAGCAATCGGTTGCGGCTAGAAGAGAAACTAAAAACACGTTTATTAAAACAGAGATGAAGATGTGCCTTGTATCAGACAACGAGAATCTAGGACTGATCTCAATCATTTCACTAAGATGATACGATACAATGCGTGTGATGCACGTGGCAGGTGGCAAACAATACTTCATTAAACTTATGCTATATACAGTAGACACAGACGTTGTATTACTTGTTATAGCAGTGGTAATGTAAATACAGTTAGATGAGCTATGTGTTAGTTTTAGGAGCTAGGAATTACTTTAGGTGATTCGTTGCACACTGTATTGCCTATTCATTAGTTCATATAAAATAAGACGAATAGTTGCTTTTCACACTTACTAGATGCAACGAAATATCTTCATTTGCTGAAAAAGGTAAAACCTGTGCATGGAGAATCTGGCAATACTATGTTGAGGTTGAACAAGCTTTCCAATTCCAAAATTTGTTCTTGTTGGAAAATGTATGACAACAGGAAGTGCATGTTCGACAAGAGGAAGTGCTGTTGATGTCGCAAAGAATGGCTGACATTCAATGGTTCCAAGATACAACAAGTCCATGTCACCAATTGATGTAGCTCTTTTCAAGGACACCTACCGAGTTGTTTACAGGTTGTAATTGGACATTGTTGGAGACATGGCCTTTAGGTCCACCTTTGAAATGCCTACATCCGGTGACTGCGGTTGGAAGAGGGTATGTTGAAGCCATTCTCGATAACACTACCACAGGCATCAGCGGCGTTTGCAAGGGATTTATTAAATGTAGATGTCAAAGAGACAAGTGTATTGCAATTTAAAACGAAGTGTTAAAGCAGAAATGATGTTTACAGTCTTTTAAAAATGGGATGTTGGGTACTTTGACTGTGATTAAGAAAATTTATACCGTTCAGATCATAGATAGTAAGATAAGATTACATTTATGTTAGCTGTCATTTTGAAAATGTTCAAATGATATGACCACTTATTACATTTGAATGTGTGTATATAACAAACTTCTTTTTGATTTTGTTTTCTGATAGTGTCTTGTTAATATTGTTTAAATCAACAAATGTAATTTAAGGTCGTAATTAAATCTTAATTCCGATAAATTGGAGATGAAAAATATTGTTTAAGCATCCTTTCCTATATGTTTTCTCCAAGAGTTTAGAAGACTCGGCAAGCTTGATTTTTTATAACCTGCGGCGTCCCATTAGTTTTGTTACTTTATATGCATGTTTTAAAATCAGTTTTTATAATAATGTAAATAGTTCAAAGCAAATTAGTTTTACATATTACTCATTGGGGAATATATTGCACCAATACAATATTAAAACTTGTAATACAATAACCACAAACAATAAAAAAGTCTGCATTGTATTTAAGTATATGCAAGAAGTTTTAAAGTTAACCTGATATTGGATTAATCAATTTGGATGCTTGATAAATGATTCAAGATTGTTGCGTATACCTTTAATAGTGTTTTACCAAGTCACTGGATGTATACTTACGAGTTATTATATACTTAAAGCCGCTAATAGAGATGAGACTGAAACTTAAACACACTTCAGAAATGCTTAAGGCTAAAGACAACTGAGACAAAACTAGTCTCAAAGTTGCATAGTATGTATACATGTGTAAAACCCCTAACCCCTGAAGTATATGGGTGTATCTAACAACTATTTATTGAAGTATAGACATACACATAAATATATCAAGACAACACCCTTTGTAAAACACATCAACAGTTTGATTGCTTTATAAAAAAATAAAATTTAAAAAAAAAGCGGTTTTTGGCGGCCATTTTGAAAATGGCGGCCATTTTGAAGAAAAAAATTACCCAAATTATATGGCATATTTTATTGTCTATCAATGTTCTAAATTTAGTGTATTTACAGTAACAAGTTTTGATGAAATCAATTAATTATGGGCTTCATTAATTCTTTATGGAATATTTGGCGGCCATTTTGAAAATGGCGGCCATTTTTCAAAATCTGACGTGGGTCCATAGCCAGAAATGTTTAGCAGAGTATTGTCTAGCTATGTGTCAAGTTTGGTGCTTTTATCACAAAATGCACAATTTTACCAATATATGTCACCAATCTGCCCCACTATACCGTTCATGAACAGTCTCAATCAAACCAAGACTGCACTATTTTTTTTGTATTGATCGTGTTCGGCGATTTCCAAATGTTCCTTACATACTCTTTTTGTAAGATGTTCACATTTTCTAAGTATCGAGTTTCGAGTAGAGAATGTCGAGTTTCGAGTAGAGAAAATCAAGTTTCGGCTAGAGAAAATCGAGTTTCAGTGGATTTCGAGTGGAGAATATCGAGTTTCGTGTAGAGAAAATCTAAGTTTGAAAATTACCAACAAAAAACAGTCAATATGAGCAGCAATGGTGTTATAGAGGCGGCAGAGATGTATCCAAGTATTTTCATATTTATCTTATAATGACAACTGTCTAAGTAATACCTTTACATAAGCCTTTGAAACAGTAACATCAGGATTCCAAGTTTATCTTGTACAGTATATCAAAAATGATGACTCGTGATTTTACTCCAGGACAAAAAAAAATATCGTTTGGGATTGATGATTAAATGTCGATATTTTTTCTCCTGAGAAACTACGATTACGGATTTACAGTAAAGCCAATATATATATTTATTTAGCTGCGTGAAGTTGGCTCAACATACACCAATCGACATACGATATTCGACGTACGACATTCGACATACGACATTCGACACACGACATTCAAAAACATCCCTCAAACTGTTTGTCGTTTCGCGCGAAATGCAACATTCGACATACAAAATTCGACATACGGCAGTCGACATGCGACATAGGACATTCAAAAACATCCTTCAAGGTGAATGTAGTTTCACGCGATATAAACATTCGACATACGACATTCGACATAGGACATTCGACATATGACATTTATAAACAACATTCATGGTGAATGTGGTTTCACGCGACATACAGCATTCGACATACAACATTCGACATACAACATTCATTCGACATACGACATTCGACATGCACCATTCGAAAAACAACATTCAAAAACATCCTTCAAAGTAAATGTGGTTTCACGCGACAGCTTATATATATATAAATAGAGGATATTTGTTGTTTTGGAGTGAATAACATACGTTATTTCATCGAGAAGTGAGAAAACTTCGAGATAAAATAAAATATGTTATTCATGATGTAGCAGTGCCTTTAATAGTGGTTCAAGGGAGACAACTGCTATAGTTCTCTGTAGTATGCTTACTCATATTTATGTCCCTTATTCCACAGGTAGATAGCTGGCTATGTTCACAGTACTGAGTAATAACTGTAAAAGTGAATGAGACCATTTATCATGATATCAATGTATTATTTATATTGTATACGGTTGTCATATATGTCTTGACAAACTGATTATTGTACAAATACAGCTTGGCTGACAGGATTGAGTGAGTGAAAACTAACTTAGGTCACCCCTAACACTGCATGGCATGATAACTCTAACTAACTCAGTCTTTGCCTACCTTCTCTAAGAGAAACACCTATTTCAGTACAGAGATGTAATAATATATGTTTAGTAGTTTTCTATAGACTTGTAAAGGTCTGATTGAGAATGTAGTTTTATATATTCTACAGCTATTAGGTTCTAGCTGTAGAATATATAAAACTACATTCTCAATCAGACCTTTACAAGTCTATAGAAAACTACTAAACATATATTATTACATCTCTGTACTGAAATAGGTGTTTCTCTTAGAGAAGGTAGGCAAAGACTGAGTTAGTTAGAGTTATCATGCCATGCAGTGTTAGGGGTGACCTAAGTTAGTTTTCACTCACTCAATCCTGTCAGCCAAGCTGTATTTGTACAATAATCAGTTTGTCAAGACATATATGACAACCGTATACAATATAAATAATACATTGATCTCATGATAAATGGTCTCATTAACTTGTACAGTTATTGCTCAGTACTGTGAACATAGCCAGCTATCTACCTGTGGAATAAGGGACATAAATATGAGTAAACATACTACAGAGAACTATAGCAGTTGTCTCCCTTGAACCACTATTAAAGGCACGGCTACATACTTCCCGGCTCAGTGAAATGGCTCCTGACATTTATTAACCAGATGCCAGCGCTGTAAATAAGACATTTAATTAAAAGTTATAAAATAAACACAAATAAGCATACCTGAAAATATTCAACATAACTGACTTAACCAGGTACATTTATTATCTTTGCAAATAATATTAATTCAGCAAAAATGGACCAACTTCAAAGTCTGAAAGCAAACAGATTAGCATCCATATACTATGCTGAAATAAATTCTAAAATTGTTAACCAATATTATCTGAAATGTATCCATCTCCATACGTATCTGTGAAATGGAAAACAGAACAATTAATGGGGTTTTACGTCCCGTCAACACATCATAATGGGTTAACTTGAGACAGCAACCTCAAAGGGAAATGAGATTGATCTCGCTAAAATACACACATGTCAAGTGCATCATATCTTCACGACATTACATGTCGCGACAAATACTGACATCATACACTGAAAAATGGTAAAAATTAACATTATACATAATAAATCTCTTGTTTCGGTGTTGTGGCTGTCTGCTGCACAACCCACTGTCCCAATCGGTTTGGTGGTTGCCGTTCTCTGGTTGACCGTCTCGGTGGCTCCGGTTGCTGTACCAGTGTACCATCTGGGTGATCTTCCGGTGGACGTTCTGGTGGACGTTCCGGTGGATGTTCCAGTTGTACTGGCTCCGGTTGCTGCACCGGCAGATCCTCTGGTTGAACTTCCAGTTGACCATCTGGTGGATGTTCCAGTTGTGCTGGTGGACCTTCTGGTTGATGTTCCGGTGGTCTAGCTGGTCGACCTAGTGAATCTGGATCTATATCCCACACGCTGTCACGACTCGCATTAAAGTTGCTCTCATCCAATTGAAGGTTTGCATCTTCAAGGGTGCTACTTTCATGGCGTTCGCTTAGAGAGGTGGTATCTGGTCCAATTCGTACTGGATTTTTCTTCTGTCTAGTACCATGCTCAATATGTTGCTCGGGTTCAGAATCTGAGCTTGAACTTTCTGTGTCGGTACTCCGAGGATTGGCTCTGGTGGGTTTACTTCTAGACACAACCTTACGGTTTGGTATCTGGCATGGGACCTCAGAGGGAATAGATGTAAACGGTAGCAGCATATTTCTATGTAGCTACCGTATTGGACCCTGTCCATCCTCGCGTTTCACTCTGTATACAGGGATATCCCTATTTGGCATCGCGAGTACCAAATATGGATCCCTGTCCCATTTGTCTGCCAACTTCTGCTACCCTTGCAGACCGACTTTCCTCACCAGGACTCTGTCACCATCCTCAAGCTTGCTATTCCTTACATTACGATCATATCGCTCCTTGTTCTGAGCAGCGTTCTTGCTGGCTTCCTTTGCAGCAACACCATACGCAACCTGCAACCTGTCTCGCAGCTTCTTGCCATACGTCTGTGGTTCTGATGCAGCTTCTTCAGCATCTACTGAAGTACCTAAGTAGGCATCTACTGAGAGACGAGGATGCCACCCGAACATGAGATAGTGGGGCGAATAACCAGTTGCATCACTCTTCGTTGCGTTGTATGCCTGGACCATTGACGCTACGTAGGATTTCCAATCCTGTTTTTGGTCCTCTTCCAAGGTCCCAAGCATTATCAACAAGGTCTGGTTGAACCGTTCCGCTGATCCATTACCCATGGGGTGGTATGGTGTAGTTCTGGTTTTCTTAATCTGGGCAATCTTGCACAGCTCCTTGGTGACATTCCCGACAAAATTCCGTCCCTGGTCACTGTGTAGTGTCTCCGGAAAACTGTAGTATCGGAAAAAATTGTCATACAAGACTCTGGCAGTCGTCTGGGCCGTCTGGTTGCGACAAGGAATAGCTTGAGCATACCGAGTGAAGTGATCCGTGATGACCAGAATATGCTCAAAGCCTCCTTTTGACCTCTCCAGACTAAGAAAGTCCATGCAGACCAATTCCATTGGTCTTGTAGTCATTATAGGGTGTAGTTCTGCTACCACCCTAACTGGTGTCTTCCGACGAATACATCTGCCACAGGTTTCCACTTTCCTGTTAACATCACCTTCCAAGCCAGGCCAATAAAAGCGTTGTCTAGCCAACCACAGAGACTTCTCCTTTCCTTGATGTCCAACATCATCATGGATGCCTTTTAGGTCAATGCTCATGTAAGTCTCTGGGATGACTAACTGTCTTGTCTGTTGACCATCAAAGGAGGCGGTTCTGTACAGAATGTCATCCTCTACGTTAAGGCGATTCCATTCCCGAAGGAACTTCTGTACAGTGCGTGTTTCTCTCCTGAGGTCTTCCTCCCTTGGCCGAGAACCGCATCCTAGGTGGTCTAATACTCTGGCTATGGTGGCACCTTTTCTCTGTTCCTGCTGCCAGTCTATCTGGTTAAAAGGTTCTGATGTTACAATTTCCTCACCGGCCGGTTGAGGTCCTACAACTTCCGAAACACAGTGCAAAACAACAAATTTTCTTTTTATGATTTTACAAACAATTTACACATTTTTTGCCCGACTTCGACATACGACATTCAAAAACATCTATCAAAGTGAATGTCGTTTTACGACACATTCAACATTCGACATTCGACGTATGTCGAATGTTGTATATCGAATGTTGTATATCGCAAGAAACGACATTCACTTTGAAGGATGTTTTTGAATGTCGTATGTCGAATGTCGTATGTCGATAATCGTATGTTGAGCCAACTTCACACAGCTTATTTATTTTATGATATGAATAAAAGTGAAATAAAAGTTTATTCTACGCTGTGGAATATAGAGTTTTATTCCACCGTAGCTGCCGGGACTACTTTTGTAATGTACATCTAACACAGATGCACAGTAAAAGGGTTCACAAGATATTCCTACGCAAAGGTAAACATGCCGAGAGAAACACACTGCGAATTGTACATTTTATTTAAACAATGATTTGAAATGGATTTTAAAAGTTAAAAGGAAATGATGGCCAATATAAATATATTAAACAAATTGTTCTATTTGGATATAAATAAAATATCTTTAGACTTTTCTTTGTAGTCGGGCAAAAAATGTGTAAAGCGGCTTAGTTATTGAAATTGCCTCCCTTCTTGTTCTAATCATAAATGATTGTTTGTAAAATCATAAAATAAAAAGAAAAGTTGTTGTTTTGTCGTGAATAACATATTTCATTTAATCTCGAAGTTTCCTCACTTCTCGATGAAATAAAATATGTTATTCACTCCAAAACAGCAAATATCCTCTATATTTTATATATATATATATATATAAGGTTTCAGCCTGTGGTTAAGTTTCTGCTGAACATGCTGATCTGACCGGTCATTTTAGTTCTGCCAGATGTTGAATACACATACATTATATATATATATATATATATATATATATGTACTTCAATCATTTAATCATTTATAATACATAATATATATAAGCTATCAGCATGTGGTTAACTTTCTGCTGAACATACAGATCAGACCGGATATTTCAGTTCTACCAGATGCTGGATACACATACATAATATATATAATTATGTACTTCAATATAGATTCCTTTAAAATTAATATTTCTGAATTAATTTACAAAGTAGCGTTTACTATTATTAGTCCACTACCAGTGTATTATCAGGGGAGACTATAAGTTAACTCTCCGTCCCCACTGCCTGTATGTCCACACATTTAAACAGTACTAACATCTCCATACATGTTTATGAAATGCGTACGTGTAAGTTTTTATTCGATTTTAATTTGGCCGTTTGGAGCCTTTTTTCTCGTTCTACCTTTGATAACTGCATTATGTGATTAAGGATTAACGGCTTCATGTATGTTTTATGAAATGTTCCATGTGTATTAAGGTAAAAGAAACAAGAGCATCGCCAAGCGGAGCATATACGCCAGTCGTTTCATTGTTGTAGACATGATACCTTGAAGGAAAATAATTCAAAGACATATAAATCAGAGCGCTATGGACCTTTATCAGATGTATTCATCGTGTCATGTTGAAGATGTGTACAGTTTTCACATTTTCTAAGTATCGATGCCATGTCGTTTTGTCGTCTTGGCGGGTCATCCACCATACGTTTGACAGGTCACCTTGATATAAATTGACATGTTGGTGCAAACTGGATTTGGGATTACTCTATCTGCTGCTAGAGGTCCATTTTCAAGGTATTTGTTTTGTCATTAAAATTTGTTTGTTAATAAATAACAGCCAATGCCTAAATATGAGTGATCTAAAGCGGTGTGTACTGAATAATTTCATATTATATCGATAGACAGTTCATATGACTATAAGTGTTTTTCGGTGTACTCCGATATTTCTAGTAGTAGTAACTGGGTGTACTGCATACTGTACAACTTTTCACGTAATAAAACAGTTACTAGTAGAAATGCACCTATCAATGTCCCCCGCACCCACATCCCAGCCAAGAATGGTAGGCGCGGGGATGGGGTGGTGGTGGTGAGGGGATGATGGAGCTTGCCGATAACAAGGAGGGAATAAGGGGAAACTAGAAACCCTTCCATCCCCACCCCTCAGATGCATAATGTACAGTTTTAGCGTTGTTATGTTATTCCCGTTTCTCGCACATTCGTGATCATAAAACCTGATAAAAACAACCATTGAAACAATGTAAACTGCCATTGACATTTGGTCTGAAATTGGTGTCGCAAGATGACCCTAGTGGTTGGGGGTAACTCGGTGAATGCATTTACATAAGTTTAATGCAACTTTTAAAATATGTTAAATATATATGTTCTACACATAGTAAGAATATGGACGATTCCGGAATTGCTCTGCGCAAAGTAAGAATTCTTAAAATGCGCAACGATTCCGGAATTGCGCAAGGGGTTAACACATATAAACCACGCATTAAGTGTCTCTGCGCAATTTGAGAATGTTTTTTCAAAGTAAGTATTTGTGTTAGGATGTGTATAGGAAGATGCTAATTTTAAACCTACTTATATTTCATTTTAATATGCTTACGAGCAGATAAAATAGAAATGTGTTTCATAGTTAAGTATCGCGTATGATTTAATAAACTTAATTATTTACAAAACAATTTGAAGTCCTTAACTTCAACAATACTTTCCAGGTTCCATAATATTTGGTAAGAAAATTCAATTAAACTATTTTAATTATTTCAAACGCGGTTGCATGACAATGCACCTTATTAAAGTACATTAATTGCCCATTTAATTACGTTTCGCCTACACAGGCCGTGAGTATAGTTAAAAAGTTTCTGCTTGTCAAAGAAAACTATGTAATATTAACTAATATGTCGGAATAATTAAGTAAGACGGTTGTATCTGTTGAATAACGCATTAAGTGTCTCTGCACAATTTGAGAATGTTTCGCGCAAAGTAAGAATTAGTGTTATGATGTGTATAAGAAGATGCTAATTTTAAACCTACTTATATTTCATTTTAATATGCTTATTTGCTTCATCCATCTTCGACGAACAGATAAAACATAAATGCGTTTCATAGTTAAGTATCGCATATGATTAACATAAAACTTAATTATTTACAAAACAGTTTGAAGTCCTTAACTTCAACAATACTTTCCAGGTTTCATAATATTTGGCAAGAAAATTCAATTGAACTATTTTTAATTATTTCAAACGAGGTTGCATGACAATGCACTTTATTAAAAGTACATTAATTGCCCAATTAATTACGTTTCGCATACACACAGACCGTGAGTATGGTTAAAGTTTCTGCTTATCAAAGAAAATTATTTAATACTACCTAGTATGTCGGAATAATTAAGTAAGACAGTTCTATCTGTTGAATCGAAAATCACTCTTTCATTGGCTTTTCATGAACAAAACAAGTTGGCAAGCAGATAGATATAACTAAGAGTAATCAACGTGTTGCTGCCGTTTAAACACGACTTTGACTTGCAACATTATTTAGATATCACTGAAGAGAAAACAATGAAAATAATGCTCGACAATTTAGATTGTCTTCACATAACCTCGACATAGGAAAAGGAAACCGTTATTTCGGTTTAAAAGGTATATTGAACAATTAAAACATTTACTTCATAATAGTTAACAGGTTATAGATTTGTTTTCAGAAAATCGTGCTTTTAAATATTATTTTATTGTCAAAAAATTATTTATATAACTGGCAAATATAGGCCACGCATTCGTTTCACCGTTTATTTGAAGTACATTCATTTCATGCAGAGGGGTAGGACTCCCACCCCCACCCCATTGATATTCATTCTTTATTACTTTTTATTTTTTTATCATGCTCATTCAATATTCAATGTCTTAATCAAGACACCGCGTACGGAAACGTGGCTCCATCGTAAATGGAGTGCGTACTATATAATTTGCAGCAACTCTGCAGTTCTGCAGGAATGAAGGAAACACAAATCAAATTGTATACTCGCAAATGTCATTAACGAAATATTCCTACTTTGCTCCATTTCCTACTTTGCGCACTGACGATAACGAGCATATTCTTACTTTGTCCCAATTCCTACTTTGCGCACGGACTATTCCGGAATTGAACCGCGCATTTTGAGAATTCCGATAATGCCGCGCATTTCGCATTTTAAGAATTCTTACATTGCGCAGAGCAATTCCGGAATTGTCCATATTATCATTTTGCGCATAACATATATACAATTATCAAAAACAACACAAGCGAATACACAGATGAAATATGAAAATACTGTTCTCATGAACGTTTAAGACGTTCTTAGTATTACCACAAATACTGAATGTGTCGACTGCCTATATACGACACTAAAGTGTTGTTAAACTTATAACAATGTTGATGTGCACCAGAATTATGGTCTAGCGCGATGAAGTTGATGCGCGAGAGCTCATAAAGATGATGGTGCGTGAATCCAACGGTTCATAAACACACCAATCTTATATAATTATCATTACACCAACAAATCATTATATAATAAATATATGCAAGCCACTCTCTAATTACGACTAGTAGCAATGGATGCATATTATACAACGTCATGTATAGGCGTCGAACATTTATACTAGTCACTCATCTCATTGTTAACTAATGCATCTAATAACGTTATCAACGTTATCAATTCACTCGTGTATTACAATCACATAGTTATACGCCAACGTTAACTAATGCACCTATTATACAACGTTATCAAATTAATATTGTTTTACAATTAATGATCAATAACAATAATTACATCTAATAAAGTAACTTCAAAATCATATGCTAGTCTCAAGTTAATGTTTGCGAAACATAAAAGCTAACCGGATGTCGTAACATCGCCAACCAAGATGGCGCCGCCCACTGAATACAAATGTACGATAAAAGTTAATAAAATAAATACTGACCACATATTGCCTGTGAATTTCGCCGGTTCCAACCTCTGCTCAAACAAAGTAACTTTCAATCAAACCCGGCCAGGACTTGAGAACAATGCATTTTATAACCGACGTTACGCCCAAAACATTATTTCCCACGTTCATTCCGTGACACACTTGACAACATGCGCAGTATTAACATCTACACGAAAGGACTCTTAAACAACTTTTCCCTTTAAAGAGATAGACCTATACTTTTACATGCATTAGCGCAAAACTAAACTTATTAAACGGCCCTTCCGGGCGCCCTCTGGCAAACTCTTAAAAATTGCACGCTTTTCCGTGTTGATGAATATATCATGGACATTGTGAATTGGTTTCAACTGAACAATGGATTCGCGTGTGACTGACAAGTGCTTACAAGAGCTGTGTACGACCAATACGCTCTACTCTGACTATTTTGTGACAATTGGTCAGATTCATAAATATTTATGTAGAGTTTTGAGGCAAGGAAATGGTGTTTCATTTACATTTATTGACATTTACTAGATACTTTCTGTTGAGAAAAAAGCGCCAAATTTCGAAAAATAAACTTCACTTGTTTTAAGGAGGTGGAGCTACTACGATTGCATCAAGTTTGTCTCAAAAGAAATGGCTATTCCATTGGCTTGAAATATGCTGACACACCACAGGAAAGTGTATCTTTTAATAGTTGCCTTCTGTTATTATAATTGTCTATCAGGGAGAATAACGGGAAATGTTGGTGTTCGTTTTCAGAGGTCAAGCAGACGTTCAAAACAATCACAGTTACACGCACATTATACACTATCGTATGCAGAAATGAATTTTCTATCCAGTAATACCTTTCTTTATACGATCCCTTGTAAATTCGCTGAGATATCCGAGTTCATAACGCCAAAGTGCAATTTCAATTTGCTCGTCGTTTCTCTTGGTCCCCGAGATAAACAAATACATTTTACCAAAATCAGGTCTCTGTTAATTTCGGCGCAGTATTCCAGCTTCAAATCGCTCACCAACCACAGTGCAAATACATTCACAAGGTCAAGTCTTAATTAATAAACATATATACCAGACCTTCAATATCCCAGAAAGAATATGAACTTGAAGGGAGTGGGGAGGGGAAGTGAAGTGTTACTGAATAGGGAAAGAATCCAGAAATAATACAATATTTTTTATTGAGGGGAGTCTTAGGTGTGGTGTTTGTGGGGCGGGGTGAGGGGGTTGGGAAGGGACTGGAGGAGAACAAGATGCAGACATGGTAACTGAAGAGAAACCAAAAAAATAAAATAAATATGTGTCTATCTGGGGTGATGGTGATGGTTGTGTAGGAGTGGGGAAGGTGTTTATGGGGCTAATGACATTTACGGATTTGCCATTGTTATTGGATATATGCAGTGAGTTTCATTGAATATGAAGCTGCTTAAACAACTTTAACTTAGTTGAAAAAAGAAAATATCATCTGGCTTAAATGAAATAAAAAGTTATGAAACATGTGTCTGTAAGTGATAACACTTGTCAAGCTCCTTTGACAGAGATATATGGCTAGTGGGTATTGAAATAAATGTACTTGCCAACAAATAAAATAAAATAAATTCTAAGTCGAAAATAGGCTAAACATTTTCTAAAATACAATACAGAAAATATTTATCCAGAAAAAGGGCCATAATTTTGTTAAAATGCAATACAGAGTTATGGAACATGTGTCTACTAGCATCCACGCTTTACTGAAAAATGATATATAGGGTCCTATAGAAACCACAGCGTCCGAACGCAATGGCATCGTAGGTCCGCACTGTACTGCAAACAAGGACTAGAAACTACAATGAAAGAGACAAAAAACAACAGAAAGGGTGGTGAACACAGGGTTACCGACTTGGAACGGTCAGTAGGCAATAAGGCCTACTGGTTAGCTTGAATCGATTTTATATGCGCACAATCCTCGCTATTGTCCTGTCTTCAGCGCCCAAATAGACAAGACAGTGTAAACAAAACTACATCCCATCAATAGGAATTCTCTAACAATAAAGTCCACATCCAGAGAAACTAACTAAAGATACACATACAAAATAATAAACATCTCAGGATGTATCCAGAATCGTACTGAACAACCACAGTAGTTGCAGCCAAAGAGAAAACCAATCTAGGGTACGACCAGAAAACCCGAGGGACGAAAGCTCATGCACCCACCTCCCTCAGTTGGGGTTTCAGTAGGTACAATCATAGAGTCCCAAGAGGTAATCCAGTCACCGCACAAGTGAAAAGTGAAGCATAATGACTGACTGTAGAGGGGTCAATCACTAAACATGCAGTGCGCTGTAAAACCAAAGGGTTATATCCCCTTCTGAACCTCCTGATTAAATTTGTAAAGCGGTCAGGAAACCCGTCAGACCCCTTTAACTTACGAAGTTTATAGACCACATCTCCATAAAATTAGGGTTGTGATATGCCTAGTCGCAGAAGTGTTTTAAGGTTGGTGTTGTACTTTTCCAGCAGGCCCTCGTTGCGGCGGTAGAATTTAGAGAAAGATCTACGTAGTTTGTGATAACGACAACCCTGCTGATGAAGTTTACTTGTAATGACTTGATTTCGATCATTGAAGTCTATAACATCATTACACGCTCTAGCAAATCGAATGAGCTGGGAGATATACACCCCATATGAGGTAACACGAGGTACATCTCCATCCAGATGTGGATAGTTAACGATGTTAAAATTGAAATCATCTCTCTTATCATAGATTTTAGTATGAATACAATCATTTGAAATCGAGAGATGAAGATCGAGAAATACTGCTACTGTATCCGAACTGTTGGCTTTATTCAACGTCAGCTCGGGTGAATAAATGTAAGTAACCATATGAGCAAAGAACGGATTATCAATATTTAGTATGTCATCAAGATACCGAGAAGTATTATTAAAGGCATCAATAATTTCACCCTGGCTAGCAGGTGACAAACTCAACATAAAATCTCTTCCATAGCAGTACAAAAACAAATCTGCAACAAGTGGCGCACAGTGAGTACCCATAGGAATACCAACAACTGGCGGTAAATAGTTTTACCGTATCTTATAAAGATGTTATCCAGAAGAAAAGATAAGGCTCTACAAACATCAATACAAGTCCACATATTATACTTATCAATGGGGGCGTTAGTAAAGAAAGCCCTGACATTATTACCAGCTAGAAAAGTTGTACCTTCTCTAGCAAATGTCTTCTGAATAAGCTGAAGCAATTTTTCTTTGATAAGATTATGTGGTAGTTTAGTATATAGTGTAGAGAAGTCGTAGGTGCTTAGAGAAGAGGCATGAAAATGCTTACACCGTTATGTAACCGGGTACAGGTATATGGTGAAATATCGATTCCTAACCGTGTGTCCTCGATAGCTCAGTGGTTAGAGCCCTGGTACGGTAAACCAGAGACCCTGGGTTCGAGTCCCGGTTGAGGAACGATTTTTTCACCGCCTGTTATATTTGGGGGCTCGTCCGGGATCCAGGACCGTGTCTGTTAGCATGAAACAGTATGAAAATAAGTCTGACAGCCGGCCTGGAGTTAACTCCATTAGAAATTCAGGGACGAATATAACCGGGTCTTGGGTGCAAGATACCATTGTTTTCAGGTGACGAGCCGCAACCAAAGAATGAGGTCAGCTATCCAGAGTGGTTATATGAGATCAGATGTTTGATCAAGGACCCAGATATAGGGGAAAGCCAAGTTTTACAGGCAATAAGAAGATCTTTACGTGGTACAGCCCGTAAGATCATTTCTCAACTTGGAGAGGAAGTTAAGGTGGACGCCTATGTTGAGAAATTGAATGCGAGCTTCAGCGAGGTTGGCAAGAAGGGCACCACCATGCAAGAGTTCTTTAACTCAAAGCAGCGCCCTGGTGAAAGCATTACAGCTTTTGGATGTCGGCTGGAATCTGTGCTAGAAACTGCCTTCGAAGGAGGATACCTACCCAGGAACTCCAAAAATGAGTTGATGTGTGAGCGACTATGGTCCGGACTACACTCAACCACCTTGAAGACGCAGACTAGACACAAGGTCGACACCATCCAGGATTACAACACACTGTTGAAGATAATCCGAGAGGTTGACAAGGAGCTGAAGCTAGAAGAGCCAGATCCAGCCCTGCCTTCCAAGAAGCCGCAACACAACCCAGTGTTTGCTGATCAACAGAACTGGCAGCAACAACTGAACAACATAGAGTCCAAGATGGAATCCAAGATGGACACCAAGTTAGCGGACCTTCGGTGCGAGTTGAATTCCAAGTTCGACATGTTGCTCCAGAAGTTAGATGTGGTTACCATTCAACCACAGCAACATTTTCAACCCCGAGATGCACCCAGAGGGTATGGTAGAGGCTTTAGAGGAGGCCCAGGTAGAGGCGATAATAGGAACAATCAAGGACAAGGTTCCGGTAACCAGACTTACCCGCCTGGCCAGGGAGGTTATGATGACAAGTCCCAGAGGCGTGGTAGAGGATCATTTGGTCGAGGACAAGGTCAACAGAATCACCCAAACTGAACTCCGCTTCTGTAGCTGGTCAGCCGGAAGTGGGTGATATCAAAGACCAACCCAACCCAGATTTGTTAGAGAGGATAGTAGGCCCTGAGAACAAGGCAGATATTTTGTTTCATGGTATTAGTACTATTTGTCTTTTAGATAGTGGCAGCATGATTACCACTGTATCTAATACATTTTATCTTTCTTTACCAGAAAGGCCGCCTCTTCTCAGCCTAGATAATCTAGGAATTGATGTTTTACTTGCAGATGGATCTTCTTGGAATATACTTGGATACATTGAGACTTGTATTTTAATCCCGTTTTTATCTAATTTTGAACTCAATGTACCAGTGTTAGTTGTTCCAGATACCGCATCTAATTTAGTTTGTCCTGTCATTATTGGCACAAATGTTATAGGACGGTGTAAGTCAGCTGCTGAAAGAGAAGCACCTGCAACCGAGACACCTGCATCATGGCAGATAGTATTTGACTCTATTGCATGCCAGCCTTGTATGGTACGGGCAACCAACAAGCAAGTAGTCGAGATTGGACCGTACGAGTCCATGACACTTAATGGCATAGCAAGGGGTGTGAGTCACGAAATAGGCAGTGTTGTGACGGAGAATATAGACTCCAATAGTGGCTATCTAATAAGACCACATGTTGTGAAGTTGCCACAAACTGGAAATTGTGCGAAGGTGCCAGTTCATTTATGTAACATGACTGCAAAGTCAATATTCATAAAACCAAGATCTAAGTTGTGCCAGATCAATGAAGTTAAGATTTTGGACAACTTAGCTTCTGAACTACCGGCAGCGACAGTGGACAAACAACCATCAGATGACAATTACGGACTTAAGATTGACGAAGCCAATCTTACTCCAGATCAGCTACTTCGATTACGCCAAGTATTAGGCAACTGGAAGAGTATATTTTCTACGGGAGTTACCGATATTGGTCATACTAATCTTGTAAAACATAAGATTGTACTAACTGATAACACACCATTCAAGCAACCTTACAGGAAAATACCGCCTGCAATGTATGAAGAGGTGCGGCAACATTTGAAGGAGATGCTTGAATGTGGTGCTATACGAGATTCCGACAGTCCCTATTCTTCTAACGTGGTTCTTGTCCGTAAGAAAGATGGCTCTTTACGCTTTTGCCTAGACTTTAGGATGCTGAACGCCAGAACTAGGAAAGATAGCTACATGTTACCACGTTTCGACGATACTGTGGATGTACTAATCGGATCTCGTTACTTTTCGAAATTGGACCTTAGGTCATCATATTGGCAGGTTGAACTCGAAGAGGAGGACAAGGCCAAAACTGCATTTTCAATCGGCAACTTTGGATTTTACGAATGCAACCGTATGCCATTCGGACTATGTAACAGTGGCGCTACTTTTCAGCGTCTAATGGAAAAGTGCATGGGCGAGCTACATCTTCGTGAATGTCTTGTATTTATTGACGATATTTTAATCTTTTCCAAGACCTTCGAAGAACATCTTCAACGGTTAGAGTCTGTATTTCAGCGTTTGCATTATTATGGATTGAAATTGAAACCGTCGAAATGTGAACTCTTTAAAACATCAGTTTCATACCTTGGACATATAATTTCTGAAGAAGGGATTGGGACTGATCCTGCGAAGACTTCTGCTATTTCAGATTGGCATGTCCCGATGAATATCACCGAACTTAGAACTTTCCTAGGAACTTCGGGGTATTATCGTCGTTTCATAAAGGACTACGCCAGAATAGCCCAGCCGTTAAACAAGCTGTTGGAGGGTCAAGCAACCAACAAAAAGGCCAAGAAAGGAAAAAAGAAGGCGAAGAAACCTGTCGAATGGACATGGGGTGAAGCCCAACAGACAGCCTTCGACACTTTGAAGCAGCAGTTGACAAAACCACCAGTTTTGGCATATGCCGATTTCTCGCAGCCCTTTATTGTCCACACTGATGCTAGCGGTGTTGGACTCGGAGCCATTTTGCTGCAGAATCAAGGTGGAGCTGAACGGGTCATTGCCTATGCTAGCCGAGGACTTCGTGCCAGCGAGCGCAATTACCCAGCGCACAAGTTGGAGTTTCTCGCGCTGAAGTGGGCAGTGACAGATAAATTCCACGACTACCTCTTTGGATGTGCCGAATTCGAGGTGTTAACCGATAACAATCCGCTGACCTATGTCATGTCGACAGCGAAGCTGGATGCCACAGGTCATCGCTGGATTGCAGCCTTGTCAGCATATAACTTTTCCATTAGTTATAAACCAGGCAAAAAGAATACTGATGTAGATGGGCTCAGTCGTCGACCACAGCTCTTCACAGACATGGTCAAGGCCATCTGCTTATCAGTAACCGTCAAAGTTCCATTGGTGGAGAGCTTGGCGGGTGGGGCAAGTTCTCAGTTGGCCACTGAGGACATAGCGCTAACCGACAACTTTCGCCAGGTGGATCTGAGACAAGAACAAGCCAAGGACACAACTATAGCCAGGGTGATGAAACTCCTGAGATGCAATTCTCGAGGGGAGGAGAAGGAGAGTTCACCAGTACAGAAGCTCCTTAGAGAATGGAAGAGGCTCTACATAGAGGACGGAGTTCTGTATAGAACTGCATCTCAGGATGGTCAGGATGTAGAACAAGTCGTCATTCCAGAAGCCTACAGTACAATAGCCTTCAAAGGGATTCATGACGATATGGGGCACCCTGGAAAAGACAAGACTTTGTGGCTGGCTCGGCAAAGGTTTTATTGGCCTGGATTAGAAAACGACATCACCAGAAGGATTGAAAACTGCAAGAGGTGCATCTGTAGGAAGACACCAGTGAAACCGGTCGCGGAGCTTGTACCCATTTTAACTTCGAGGCCTATGCAGCTGGTCTGCATGGACTTTCTATCCTTGGAGACGTCCAAGGGGGTTACGAGGACGTGCTGGTCATCACTGACCATTTCACCAGATATGCCAAGGCAATCCCTTGCAGAAACCAGACGGCAAACACAACAGCCAAGGCGTTGTACGAGAACTTCATAGTTCATTATTCCTTCCCAGAGCAACTGCATAGCGACCAAGGCCGAAACTTTGAGTCAAAGGTCATTAAAGAGCTATGCAAGTTAGCGGATGTAAGGAAAAGTCGAACTACGCCATACCATCCGATGGGTAATGGAAGTGCCGAAAGGTTTAACCGGACTCTTCTTAAATTGCTGGGAACGCTACGAGAGGACCAGAAGAGTGACTGGAAGACATATATCCCTTCTCTGGTTCAAGCATACAATTCCACTAGGAATGAGGCTACGGGTTACTCACCACACTTCCTGATGTTTGGGTGGCACCCACGCCTGTCCATAGACACCTATCTTGGAACAGGACCAGGAAGTGAAGAAGCCAAGTCCCCGGCAACCTACATCTCCAAACTTAGGAACAAGATGAAATATGCATACAAAGTCGCAGGAGATGTAGCAAAGAAGAGAGCAGACATAAACAAGCGAAACTACGACAAACGGATTACAGAGAACAAGCTTGAGATTGGGGATATAGTGCTAGTAAGGAAAGTACATCTCCGAGGCAGACAGAAGCTTGCAGATAAATGGGAGAGAGACCCATATGTAATTCTGGACATTCCAGATATAGATGTGCCTGTCTTCAGAGTCCAGTTAGAGACTGGCAAAGGTCCTGTCAGAACTCTGCACAGGAACCTTCTTCTGCCCTTCGTGTCGATTCCACCAACAGAACCCATAGAAACGACAGCTACTCTTCATCGCAAGAAGGAGACAAACCCAGCTGCACGCCCTAGGGTTGAGACTGTTTCGGGATCGGAATCGAGCACGTCAGAAGACAGTAGTGACAGCCAACCGTATATCGTGCCCCAAAGAAGACATTCTTGGAGGATGGCACGTCGACAACCTGTGGTCAGAACCCCTCCCGATAGAAACCGGACTACAAACCCGTTAAATGGAGGTGGTACCATTAGGTCAGAGGTAACCAGCAATAGGGAGCCGTTGGACGCAAGTCTAAACACTTCCGGTGACAGAACTGTGGATTCCACGGCTAGCAGGATTTCTTCAGTTGCTGACCGAACCCTAGAGGTTGGTACTCCAACCACTGGCGTTACAGAGACTGCAGTGAAACAGTTCTTATGGGAGAACCAGGGTCATCATCGGAGTGACAATTTCCGAAATCGGAGTGATCAGCCGCGGGCAACCACAGTCGCGGATAGCAGGCGGTCACCTATCGACCAAGTTCCCATACCAAGAATCAGCCCAAGGAGACCAGTTAGGCAGAGACGACCACCCGACCGATTTGGAGAGTGGGCATTGTAGTGAATCTAAGAATTTCTATTATTTTTCAGATTTCATTTCCCTCCAGGGTGGCCCGTTCCATTAAAACAATTATTTGTTACTGTGTAGACAGAATATAATATGTTTTGTTATTTCTTATCGGTTAGCTTTACTCATTGTAAATTGTAGAAGCGATAAAGATACCGATTAATGAAATACATATTTTCCTTTCAGGTGACCGAATCGATTTAATAATTCATCAGAATAGAAGAAAGTTGTTTATTTTGCTCGTTAATACAAAACCTTGTAGTTTTTCAGAGCAAAGCAGAATAAATTCACATTTATTTTGTAGGTGTTCTTAATATCCTTATTGTCATTTGTATATAGATGTATTTTAATATTTTAGATCATGACTGTCCGGAATATGATTATATTCTGTCCAGGCAACCAACTATGTTTTAATTTTCTTAATACTTTCAGGGCATTAACTGCTCTGTGTTAATAGGTAATAAGGCAATATGAGTTGCTCCCCTTAACAAGGATCGATGAGACAAGGTTTTACGAGTTGTCTCCCTTGGAGAAGCAACAATATCATTGTATTCTTTGTATCAGTCCATAGGAATTACCATGGAATACACTGGAAATACCAGGAGGTATTTCAAGACAGTGGGGGAATGTGTAACCGAGTGTTTATAAAGTGTTCTGATGATAAGATCAATTGTTTTAACTATATTTATATGCTAAGCTGGCAAGCGCTCGTACTAACTGTTTCGTGGTGTACTATGTTGCGTACTGTGTTGTCTCTGTGTTTATTTTGAACAGAAAATGGTCAAAATATCTAAAACGCGGTGGCTAACGTAAACAACAGCACTCTGGTGGACACTGTACTACTCAAAACCTGTGTCACACGCCTATAAATTAGATCGCCTGTTAATTCTAATAATTGGACGAATACATGCGAATCTATACAACTTGCTTTTACTAGCCAAAAATAATTTAATTCTATCAAATGTCTCTGAAAATATCTGTCCGTGTGTCGAAGACATAATTTTACAGTACACGCGTCTTCCGATTATGACATAAACAAAAATTTACGTCTGACAGTACTAATACATATACAAATATACACAATAAATAACTTACGATTTTCGCGTCCTCCAAAATTATCCAATATTATAATAAAATATCTAAACTAACACTAATCGTATCATGCTACACTTTGTTCACAATCCAAAACACATGTCTCACTTTGTCAACACACAAGTAGTTCGTATCTGGGTTGATTCCTCCGCGCGCGTAAATACTCCCGCGAAAATGTCAAATCTTCTCCCTTTGGTGCCTTCACGCGAGTGCGCACAAAAAAATAACACTGTATACGTATACGTTGGTATGGTACCATACTGGTTGGTGGGCCCTACGTTGAAGTTGCCTGACGTCTCGGCATCGCAGAACGATGTCCCCCGGGTTCCTCTCTGTTATATGGATCCGGAAATGAAAACGATCGCTTCCACTACTTCCACGGCCTCACGTTTGGTAACGCTGGAGCGGATCCTGGCTCATGATTTCCTGGTCTCGTCGTGGTCGCCATTTATAACCGGGTCTTGGGTGCAAGATTTAACACACAAAGCTTCCCATGTTTAAACTATTTATTCATTCGTCCAGGTTCGCAATATACGAATCAAACCATATGTTGAGCCTGAAACATATAAGAACAACAACGGTAAAACTAAGTGAAAATCTATCAGATAAGCTAAACGGCTCAATTCAGCAAATGCAACATTTCACATACATGTATACTATAAAAACACTTAAAACAGTCTTACCAGAATCGCTTCCATGATATGCGTTTATTTAATAAATACGCTCAAAGATAAGAGCTTATATAATATGGCAAAGCCTATCTAGAAACTATCAATCTATAGCTAAGTTTGGTCTCGCGACCTTACCCTCAGAAAGCTAGATGTAGAATGCCTCGTAGGTAGAGATAGGAAGGCGGGAGTTAGTAATTTTAGCGCCAATAAGGGGTTATCGGGTGTCAACCCCGTGCATGCAGTGAGAACTTCTCATCCCTCGATAAACACTCTAAACCATTCACTCACACCATATCGACACAATAAACACAGAGACAACACAGTACGCAACATAGTACACCACGAAACAGTTAGTACGAGCGCTTGCCAGCTTAGCATATAAATATAGTTAAAACAATTGATCTTATCATCAGAACACTTTATAAACACTCGGTTACACAAAATATAACAGGTGGTGAAAACATCGTTCCTCAACCGGGACTCGAACCCAGGGTCTCTGGTTTACCGTACCAGGGCTCTAACCGCTGAGCTATCGAGGACACACGGTTAGGAATCGATATTTCACCATATACCTGTACCCGGTTACATACACCTCCACCAGATTGAAATTCGTCCCTGAATTTCTAATGGAGTTAACTCCAGGCCGGCTGTCAGACTTATTTTCATACTGTTTCATGCTAACAGACACGGTCCTGGATCCCGGACGAGCCCCCAAATATAACAGGCGGTGAAAAAATCGTTCCTCAACCGGGACTCGAACCCAGGGTCTCTGGTTTACCGTACCAGGGCTCTAACCACTGAGCTATCGAGGACACACGGTTAGGAATCGATATTTCACCATATACCTGTACCCGGTTACATACACCCCCACCAGATTGAAATTCGTCCCTGAATTTCTAATGGAGTTAACTCCAGGCCGACTGTCAGACTTATTTTCATACTGTTTCATGCTAACAGACACGGTCCTGGCTCCCGGACGAGCCCCCAAATATAACAGGTGGTGAAAACATCGTTCCTCAACCGGGACTCGAACCCAGGGTCTCTGGTTTACCGTACCAGGGCTCTAACCGCTGAGCTATCGAGGACACACGGTTAGGAATCGATATTTCACCATATACCTGTACCCGGTTACAGTAGTTTGTCAAGAACTTCTCCAGAGTTTCTAGTGATGGTACTGATGACATATTTCAAGTTTCACTGACCAGTGGTTGCTGAAATAAGAGGACTTGGCCAACAACTGAAAACCAACCCCGACGCAGACGTTGAGTATACCTTCAACAGCTCTTCTTATTCTACGAATAGTAAAACTTAAAAAAAAATTATTAGGCGAAAAAAGAATTCGGCTGAAAGGAAAATCCCCTATTCCCCCATCCGAAATCAAAACGGTCGGTCCCTCCCCACCCCCCACGCGGGTAAAAGTTGGCGTAAACTGCTTTTTTGTAAAGAGGTAACACGAACTCTTTTATACGCAACGTTATGTGTGAGACGCGACGTTACGACGTCACATATTTTATGACGTTTTGGCGCTAAAGTGTGTCTAACGTCGTGGCGGTTCTATGTCCATCTGAATTAATTTTTACTAATTTGATTGCAATGTTATGTGATAAAAAGGATCTTAAACTCGTTCCCATTCCATATGAAACTCGTTATGAATTATTTTTAATATTAACTCGCCAAAAGGCTCGTTAAAATTAAAATAATTCATAACTCGTTTCATAAATCTTATATGAAACGGGAACTCGTGTAAGATCCTCTCTCTCTATATATAACGCGCTTACGATCGATTTACCTGAATCGATAAAATAGTAAATGGCGGAGTTCTAGCGCGACAACATAACTCGATAAACTAGAGCGTTTTTGAACCCGTTTCTCCTCCCTGTATACTTACTCCCTGATGGAACACAGTGAACCAAAACACGCATCCAATGTTTCAAAACAAACAACAATTAAAATGATAGATAAGAGGGAAGGGGTGTGATACCATAAACATAAAATGTGCTAGAGCTACCGCCTTGAAACGGTCATTGGCAAAATGGTAGCTCGGAGTTTAAACCAGGTTCTAGGGTGCATCAAATCTCACTCTTACCCTATTATCATCCCAATATAACGGGAGTGTACATAAAGAAATCACCACCAGGCTTAATCCTCTAACAGACAGGTCATATAACTATAGCACGGAGATGATCATGTATATATGAATATAAAACAGAATATAGAGCTCCATAAAGCAAGTATTGAATGACTTGGCAGAAGCCAGAACAAAGAGAATATAATTGCTTGAATTGGGTTTCTGAATTGAATATCAAACTCGCCGGCTATATCTATAGTGACGAATTCGAATAAACTCTACTCTCTCGTAGAGCAGGGCTTTATAATTATCATCACAGCGTAGAGCTTCGTTGAAATCACATGACTCTTTAAAGGCAAGGGTGAACTAAATACTGTACTGAATATGTAGTTCTAGATGTATTTGATCTCTCGTTGCACCGGGTATTTCAACAGTTTATTTAAATCAGGGAGTAAGTATAATACAGTTTTTTCATGTTCACAGTCTTGATCACGTTTGTTGTAGTGTTATTGTGCACACGGTATGAACATACATTCTGTAAGTGTTGAGAATTGATAATCTGAACACTTTCTTTCTGTCTTTCTATTCCTACTTTTTAATATTCTGATGTGCAAGCAGGTGAATATTTGAATCAGTTCTAGCTACGCCTCTGTATATTGCCTAACATTTCCTAAGAATGACGTAAAACAACATTCAAACAAACAAACAAATGTTTTAACCGGACTGAAAGTTTTATTTCATTTCTACCGATCTACCTCACGCGATTAAATTCATTTCGATACAGTTGGTGTCTTTTCTGTTCTTTTCTGGTCATTTATTTCCATTAGGTTCGTTCATTCGCGTTTTGGAGGACTCTGAATAGTGTTGACGTTTTTGAGAGGGGAGAAAACATTTTTCAAATTGCATTTGGCAAACTGTTTGTTGATCCAAAGATTTAATGCGTTGATACAGCTGCAAACCTTCATTTATATCCATACGGAAACACATATATATATGTAAACGCACTGACATAAGAATACGATTTCAGGAGAAAGATTTGTAAAAGTCGATTGCTTAGCCTTTGGAGTTTGGTTTCTTTGCTTTGGTGGACACATTTGATTGGCTGGATACTTTATTAACACACACAGATTTTATTGTACACGTTTGCGTCCAAATAATAACATGGAGAGAACATTTCAGCAATTTGTATCCACTGTCATTGTGGCTCTTCTGTTATGTACTTCATTCAGCTATGGAAAAAAAGACAAGGATGCTGTTAAACAAGAAATAAGGGAACCCAAAACTTTCCATTTTGATGTCATTCCAGGTGGCGAACTGAGAACATATACAAACAGTTGGGTATGTAGTGCATTTTGTCCTTGTTTCTATGTGTTTTGCTGTAACATGCTACGTTTTATCTGATGGTGCATTATAAATGGTCTGACATGTCCGCTTTGTAAATGGCACCACCACCACCACAGGCGAAAACGACAGTCATCAGTTGTTATTTAGGGATTAAGTTAATTACCGGAACACTAAAGGTTATCAGCTTTGTTTGTTTATTTAATGTTAAGTCTGCGCGCATGGTAGGTTTCAATTGGTTAGTTATGTTGTTTTAGACTACATTGAATGTAAACTCGTCACAGTGATTAGTGTTGAGGTCTATTTGTAGCAGAGAAATTAAACAAGTTTGGCTTTTGGCAATTTCGATGTCGCCAAACACTTTCGCCAAAGTTTAAAATTTAGAGCCATTTTCTTTTTTCTTTCGCTATTGGCGCCATTGGCGATGCCCATAGGAGGGTCTGTATTTTGTCACTATGTTAATGTTTTATTATCTGTAATATTGCCAAAAAATTACTCTTACGATTATTTCAGACATTTACACTCGGTGGAAAGCGCAGAAAAGCGATAGGAAGGAAACAATCAGCGGTTTCCAAAACGAATCGGCATCATTATCGTCGCCATTTTGTTTTTGTGTATTTTAGTAATGGGGTATCTACGGGGAATTTGTCCTATGTTCAAGTCTCGACCAATGAAATCCTGAGAACTTTCTTTAAAATATACAATTCATAATTTTCCATTGCAGAGATGTTGAGGTTTTATCTTATTTTCAGTAGGTGATAAAATTTGTGTAACTCCGTTTTTATCGTTAGGTTCTATAGTAAAATAAAAATCTTTTGCAGAGTAAAAAGACCATAATTTTCAAGATTTTGATTTTGAAAGACACATATATTGAATCAGTTTGCATGAATGTGCATGAACTATCAGTGAAGTAATAAGATAGTGAAAGGGCACATAATCGAATCTCGCACAATCTCGTATGGCTAAAACGAGAAAGATAAGCATCTCTTTTCCCTTCTGTCAAGTTCTGACCGTTTTTCTTGCAATTTTATTTTCAGTAAGAAATGACCATCGTGACGTCATGACGTCATCAAATATGGCTCCAAGTGACATCAAATGAAATATATTGTAATTAGAGATTAATTCATGGGTGGTGCGTTATTGTCCGTTATATCGGTCCGAGGGCCGATATTGGTCGAGGGCCGATATGATGGACGAAAACCCATCACCCATGTTTTAATCTTTTTATCATATATATATACGCAATTGGGATTTTATATATAAAAAAATCAAAGAATATTAAACTGTTTACAGTACCGAATTAATTTATAAAAAAAATTAGCAAAAATGAATGAACGAAAACAACAGGACATGTAGTTTTAACTTAAATTCATTGTTTGTAGTTTATTCTCTTTCTTTTTCGATTTGTCCATTCCTATTTCAATTTCTTCAGTTACTCTGGTCGAGCGAAACCACTCTGTGAAAAAATGTAAAGTCAGATTTAGTCTGTTTTTCTGTATATCTGGTTACATTCCTCGCTTTGTTGACAAAAATCCTATGTCAGTTTCATTTACTTTATGATGCCTTCCCTCAATAATTACCGTCTAAGTACAATAAGTAAAATACCTGTTAGCCACTGACGCTAACGTCCTCTCGCCGGCTTCCATTTTAATGCCATTTAAATGACGACAGTTACGTTAGTTGACATCACTTCGGTTACGTCATGTCATTGACAGGTTTAACGTCAAAGTTATGGTTTAAAAAAAGAGTAAAACAAAAAACAATCGGCATTAAGGCCTAAAAAAATGGTTGTTTCCGGTTTCCCGACCGACCCTACTTTTTCACCGCCGACCCTAAATATTTTTAGCGAGATATAAAAAAATAATTGATTATTTTATTAGCCAGAGTTGTTAAGCAACTAATCTGGATCCAAACTGTTTGCAAAGGTTATCAAGAAGTTGCCTTAGTACAAAAATGGCATAATATATGCGAACAATATATATATAAAAAAAGTATCTAAAAAAAACTTTTTCCTACCTACCTACCCTAACTTTTTGACAGGGTGAAACCAGAAACACACACATATTTTTTTTAGGCCTAATCGTAACGGTCAGGTGAAGGTTATTGGCCTGGTCAGGTGACCGGGTCAGTAACGTTCAGGTAACCGGGCCAATATGGATATGCATTTTCGACCTGGTCACATGACCTAAATTTGGCGTATCGGACCGCATTTATGATATGGCTCAATCTCGAGAGCTTATTGTAGGGTAATTTTGTGCATATTGCGGGCCAAAAATGCGTATATATATGATAAAATTGCTATTATCCTGCATTTATGGTCGATTTTAAAAAAAATTGTAGTGCTCATGCAGTGCCCCAGATAAGCAGCGTATCTGCGTATTTCACTCAATTAAAATTGCCAAAATACCCAATTAATTTCCCTGACATGCGTACCAGATAATTTCCGTTTCACTCAAACATTTTAATTTTCGAGCGTATCGACAGTCCGAGTGTTCGAATGATTGACGGATTGGTGTTTTCGTGCGTATTCCATTATTTACAAAAAGCAGATTTTACTTCCGGTGTTTAGCTTGACTGGGACGTTACATCATTATCGATAAAGTGAAGCAGTAAAAGAGAATGCTATATAGTTGAATATGTACGCTGTACCAGTCTATACTACTGTGTAGTCGTCTGGGCGCTTTCTTGTTTACTTTTACGATTAAAACGTCGAAACGGGGACGTAAACTGACAAGCGAGTTACCGTTAAGAAATACTTCTGAAATTAACACGTGATTAGTGTTTCTATGGAAATTAATCATTAATAAAGATTAATCATTGACAAACCACTGCAATGAATAACAAGTCAATAAAGCTCACATACAGACGGGTAAGTTACCTGGCTTGTTTTACAATTGATCCCCAAATCACCCTATTATTTTTGAAAATTTGAAATTCACTCAATTAATTTTAATTTCATGAGTGAAATACCCAATAGGTCCAAAAGTTTTCTGGGGCACTGGCTCATGACATCTATAGATGTGCATTAACATCATTTGGAGGCATGCATGGTGGCATAAAAGATGGCCACCTGGTCCAGTGACTTCATGATGGAAATTGTGTAATCGCTAGATCGTGTTATCGCATTATAAGCCCATTTCCTTCAAGTTATTATGTTAGTTTAAACATATTTATTTTACAACGATTGTGAAAAAAGCCTATGGCTTTAAGGTCACATTTAGAGGTCAAAGGTCAAATCGTGTCCAGTCAATAACTCTGGCATTCATGGACGGATTTTCAAATAACTTGGCACAAATGCTCACCACAACAAGACGACATGTCACGCACACAATCCAGGTCCATGGCTCTAAGGTCAAGGTCACACTTAGAGGTCAAAGGTCAAATCATGTCCATCAATAACCCTGGCATTTCTGGATGGATTTTCAAATAACTTGGCACAAGTGCTCACCACAACAAGACGACGTCTCGCACACAAAATCCAAGTCTCTGGCTCCAAGGTCACATTTTCCAATGCCATTCAGAGATCAGCAGAGCTTAAATTATGCCGTGGTGCGTCGTCCTTCCGACCGTCTGTCCGTAAACTTTTATTTGTAGCGACTTCTCCTCTGAAACTACTGGATGGATATTCATGAAACTTTACAGAAATGTTGCCCATGAAGTCTAGTTGATCCTAGCAAAAATTCATGTTGATGTGAAATCCAAGATGGCCTCCATACAGTTGCTGCCACGCGGATTACGACTTTTTCGCAGCATCCCCGCGGCCGTTTTTCAATCGAAGTCACAAATCCCTGCGATCGTACCGCGGATTGTCACCCGAAATATCGCGGGGATTCCCCGCGACTGTAAAAATCGTCGCGATTGCAAAATCCAGTCTCGAAAGAAAGAAATCACCCCGATTCTCCGTGATAGATTCGCGGGGAAAATTAGAGCAGGGATCAATGAAAAATGTAATAAAAATGATAAATACAATGAACAATTTTGGAAGCAATACGTATTTCAAACTTTTAATGCATTTAATAACGTGTGTTTTTCGTTTTTGTTGTCCAGAAGTCGCATTTCTCTTCACCGGACATAAATTGGCTACCCACAATCCTTTGCGATGTGTGTACCTATTAACAAGGCGGCACTAATAACGGGTTTATGACCCGGAATTCTTTACAATTTTTCGGATTATTTCTGACTAAAGAACCCATCGATGTATTAATAACCAACAGCAGAATAGTAAAATATGTTAAAATAGTATTAAAGTTTGGTAAATACAGACTAGTTTTGACACCAGCTTATATTAATATTTACCCCCACAAAAAAAAAATCAGATTGTGAATTTTTTGGATATAATTGTGAAAAAAGGATACTTTTTGGAATTGTGAATGGGGCTGAATTTCGGCCCCAAATTAGGCATAAAAAAAACACTTTTTAGTGATGAGAAAGTTGAAATAATTGTTTAGTGATGGGAAGGTTGAAATGATGGGAAAGTTGAAATAATAGTTTAGTGATGGGAAAGTTGAAATAATTGTTAGTGATGGGAAAGTTGAAATAATTGTTTAGTGATGGGAAAGTTGAAATAATTGTTTAGTGATGGGAAAGTTGAAATGATTGGAAAGTTGAAATAATAGTTTAGTGATGGGAAAGTTGAAATAATTGTTTAGTGATGGGAAAGTTGAAATAATTGTTTAGTGATTTGTTTAGTGATGGGAAAGTTGAAATAGTTGTTTAGTGATGGGGAAAGTTGAAATAATTGTTTAGATGTGAAAGTTGAAATACTTGTTTAGTGATGGGGAAAGTTGAAATAATTGTTTAAGTGGCAATAATTGTTTAGTGATGGGAAAGCTGAAATAATTGTTTAGATGGGAAAGTTGAAATAATTGTTTAGGGAAAGTTGAAATAATGTTTAGTGATGGGGAAGTTGAAATAATTGTTTAGTGATGTGAAAGTTGCCAGATGGATTTGTTTTCAAGGGACTAGATGTCAAGATTTTTTCAAGGAAAGTTGCAGGTCAAGTGAGGTCATTTCTGTTTTACAAAAGAATTCCATGGAGAAGAGCATTAGACTGGCTATACGATAGATATCATCATTTTAAAAATGTATACTAGTCATATAGGATAATTTTGCTTTTATTCATTTAAACCATACATTTATATGGAGGTACGCCGTCTATGGTAAATATTCAAAGGAACTTACGCTCAGTACATGTCGAGTATTTTGTTATAAGTTTTGTTTAAGGGAGATATTTAGAATATAATTTTTATGAGCCAAATGCTGTATGGATTGAGTGATTTGATTTGAATGGTGAATATAATGTCATTTTCCAGCACATTTTATACTATGCTTGATGGTTTGTTTGTCTGTATGGTGTTTTACGTCATTTACAACACATTGTAAGGTTATATATGATGGTCGATTTTTTGTGGTGGAGGCAGACCACCAACCTTTCCTGGGTAGAACCAGTACTGTACACCTCCCGCCATCTGTTAGAATCGACACTTCCTCACTCTACGCTTGATGGTTGTTTTTGTTTAGTCTAATACTGGGATCAAATTTAACATCTATTTACTTGCTAAATGCACATAGATTTTGCAGGTTGCAAGTAGAAAATATTACCATTTGTCAATGTTTTTAGCTCTACTGGCCGAAGGCCAGCAGAGCTTATGGGATGCCGAGTTGTACGTCGTCCGTCCGTCCGTCGTTAACTTTTGTCTTGTTAAGACGATATGGCCTTCATTTTTCATCCGATCTTTACCAAACTTTAACAGGTTGTTAATATCAATGAAAGCTCGGATGAGTTCGAAAACAAGCCAAATCGGACAAGTTACTGCAGAATTATGGCCCTTGAGTTAGTTAAAAATGCTATATTGCTCTATTTTGCCTCGTTAAGACGATAGGGCCTTCATTTTTGATCCGATCTTTACCAAACTTTAACAGGTTGTTAATATCAATGAAAGCTCGGATGAGTTCGAAAACCAGCCAGATCGGACAAGTAACAGCAGAGTTATGGTCCTTGATTTAGTTAAAAATGCTATATTTTGCCTCGTTAAGACGATAGGGGCTTCATTGTTCATCCGATCTTTACCAATCTTTACCAGATTGTTAATATCAATGAAAGCTCGGACAAGTCCGAAAACCAGCCATATCGGATTAGTAAAAGCGGAGTTATGGCCCTTGATTTAGATAAAAATGCTATATTTTGCCTCGTTAAGACGATAGGGCTTCATTGTTCATCCGATCTTTACCAAACTTTATCATATTGTTAATGCCGTTGAAAGCTCGAACATGTTCGAAAACCAGCCATATTGGACCAGTAACGGCGGAGTTATGGCCCTTGATTTAGTTAAAAATGCTATATTTTGCCTCGTTAAGATGATAGGGGCTTCATTGTTCATCCGATCTTTAGCCAACTTTATCAGATTGTTAATATCAATGAAAGCTCGATCAAGTTCGAAAAACATTCATATCGGACCAGTAACAGCGGAGTTATGGTCCTTGATTTAGTTCAAAATGATATATTTTGCCTCGTTAAGACGATAGGGCCTTCATTTTTCATCCGATCTTTACCAAACTTTATCAGATTGTTAATGTCTATTAAAGCTTGGTCAAGTTTGAAAACCAGCCAGATCGAACCATACACAGCGGAGTTATGGCCCTTGATTTTGTTAAAAATGCTATAATTTGCCTCGTCATACGATAGGGCCTTCATTTTGCATCTGATCTTTGCCAAACTTTAGCAGATTTTATGACTTTCTTTTTTACGTTATTATTTTTATTTATTTTTAAATTTTCTTATTTTTTTATTTTTAGCTCTACTGATCAGAGATCAGCAGAGTTTATGCCGTGTTGCGGCGTCTGTCGTCCGTCCGTCCGTCTGTCCGTTAACTTTTATTTGTAGCGACAACTCCCCTGAAACTACTGGATGGATATTCATGAAACTTTACAGAAATGTTGCCCATAAAGTCTAGTTGATCCTAGCAAAAATTCATGTTGATGTGAAATCCAAGATGGCCGCCAAAGCTAAAAATAGAGTTTTAAAATACAAGTTTGTAGCGACTACTTCTTGAAAACTGTAAGTGATATTGATATGGGACTTTTTCTAAAATGATCAGCATGACATGTTGTTGATCCTTGTCAAAAATCGTTTTGATTCAACGCTAAACATGGCTGCCGGCCATCTTTGTTTACATAGAGTTATATTGTAAAAACTTGTAGCGACTACTCCTCTGAAACTACTTGGCGGATTGTCATGAAACTTTACAGGAATGTTGCTCTTGATGTCTAATTGATCCTAGCAAAATTTCAGATCGGCCAAAAAATCAAGATGGCCGCCACAGCTAAAAATAAATTTTGTAGCGACTACTCCTTGACAACTATAAGTGATATTGAGATGGGACTTTTTTCTTAAATGATCAGCATGACATGATGTTGATCCTTGTGGAAAATTATTTTGATTCGACGTTAAACATGGCTGCCAGTGGCCATCTTAGGTTACATAGAGTTATATAGTAAAAACTAGTAGCAGCTACTCCTCTGAAACTACTTGACGGACATTCATGAAACTTCACAGGAATGTTGCTCTTGAAGTCTAGTTGATCCTAGAAAAATTTCAGGTCGGCCGGAAATTCAAGATGGCCGCCACAGCTAAAAATAGATTTAAAATAAATAAGTTTGTAGCGACTACTTCTTGAAAACTATAAGTGATATTGATATGGGACTTTTTCTAAAATGATCAGTATGACATGATGTTGATCCTTGTGGATCATTATTTTGATTCGACGTTAAACATGGCTGCCAGTGGCCATCTTTGGTTACATAGTAAAAACTTGTAGCGACTACTCCTCTGAAACTACTTGATGGATGTTCATGAAACTTCACAGGAATGTTGCTCTTAATGTCTAATTGATCCTAGCAAAATTTCAGGTCGGCCGGAAATTCAAGAAGGCCGCCACGGTTAAAAATAGATTTTCAAAAAACAAGTCTGTAGCGACTACTTCCTGAAATCGAAATCAATCAGTAGAGCTTCAAGGTCATTGACCACTTGTTTATTTATTTTTTGATTTATTTATTTATTTATTTATTTATTTTTTTATTTTTTGTTGGCCAGTAGAGCGTCTACAGGCCCTCTTGGGCCTCTTGTTTCTGTTTGTTTTTGAGTAACACGGAAAGTTTCAAATGTAGGCTTTATAATTATATATGTAGCGGATTAAGGGTTTCAAGAAAATTCCTGATATTCAAGAAAACTTATACACTTAATAGGTGCATACTCACTGCATCTGGTGTGGACATAGTATATATCTTACATGTCACAGGAACATAGTATATATCTTACATGTCACAGGAACATAGTATATATCTTACATGTCACAGGAACACAGTATATATCTTACATGTCACAGGAACATAGTATATATCTTACATGTCACAGGAACACAGTATATATCTTACATGTCACAGGAACATAGTATATATCTTACATGTCGCAGGAACACAGTATATATCTTACATGTACAGGAACATAGTATATATCTTACATGTCACAGGGCAGGAAAATTAGTTGATGAGTTACTCCTAGGTAATATTTGAATGGTCAAATTGATAAATTACGCCGCTACGGTAGCCAGACAGGACTGATGATGAAGGCCTATCACGCAATTAGCGACTAAGAATATCTGCCTTCTACCTTTCCTATCCATTTTTACTCATTTTTTCTTCCAACTTTAATTCCTTGTTAAGTATATTTGATATTAATTAATGCGCAACCAACCGCGTTGTAATCGTCAATTGCGACGGAAACGTGTACCATACAGATACAGATACCGTGATTAAAACAGCAAGTAGAAAATCTTGGCACCTGCATTTTTGAGCTACATGTACTTGTAGTACTGCTGTTCAATTTGATTCCTGCTAACATTTTCTGATCTTCTACTTGCAGCTTGGTATCACTTGTGAGTTTGAATATATCTGCCAAGGAGGGACTAAGGAGGTGAGTTATTTATTAATAAATGAAAGGTTTATCTTTTGTTAACACATCATATTAGGTTATATAGGGACAGCAGTCTCAGAACTATTAAAGGCCGGGATCACACTATAAAAGCTGGGCACACTGAAAAATGGCTACTATCACTGACCACTCTAAGCTGTCTACAAGCAAAGCACCAGTGGGGATCTTTTTCAAAATTTTAATTGACCTACCCAACACATTTTTTTAAAACTTGGCATGAATGTTCTTGAATGTTTGATGAATATTCCTTGTGAATTTGAAAGCACTGTGACATTTGTGAGTGTTATATTCCAAAAAATATTTTTGAATTCTGGTGATTGACAGTTGATGAAAGGTCATGACCTGTCTGCCAGCCAACTAGAGTTGAGATGCTGGAGATTTTCTTTCAGCTGACATATGGCAGGGAATACAATACTACTACTACAAATATTAGTGTTTAGGTGTACAGTACACTGACATCTTATGAAGTAACTTCATGAGGCATGACATTAGATATTATGAAAGTTAATTTTTTTTCATAAATATTATGTGTACAAAGATTTTGCATGTGTCCTGACTCAATTATTTCCATAAATGACCCATGTTGGGAACATTTGGTAAATATGCAAACATTGCCTGACCATTTCTAAAACACATGTTGGCATTATATATCTCTTCTATGTCATAACTCTGGAAGCGTTTGTCATTCCAGGTGCCCTATTTTACATAGTAATCTTGAGTTTTATTCAAACATAAAAATTGCTCCTCAGTTTATTTATCCTGCATCATTTTGACTTTAAAACTACTTGCATATGATTAAATAATTTTCTTCACTATTTCACCAAATTTTTAAAGGAGCCCTTTTATACCTCTTGTTTCTTGTTTATATTTATTACTGAACACTATATAAACACATTGCAACTCATGTTTTGGTGATATATCGCTTTCCGTGCTTTTTATCGACAGGTAAAAAATCACCTGTTGACCGATACAATATCCGTATTCGCCTCGGGTTTATTTCCGCTGATTTCCGGTGTGTGACGTCACACAAAGTACCAATCATATCTGACAGATTGACGACATATTTTATTGAGATAACTTAGATCATACTTTCTTGAAGCATAAAAGGCAACTGTCACCGAAAGTATGAAATACATAGGGATGGAACTGTTTATTGACTGCAGACTCATTTCTGAGAAAAGCGTGTTGCATCACAGAAGTTCAGGGATTTGCTCTCCTGTAACATGAAGCCGTGGCTTAACGTTTTCTCTGACCATTGGCAAGTGGATTAAAAACATGTCTACGAACGGCAAGACGATTTTTGAAATGAACCGTCCTCCGACATGCATACATGTTTGACTTTTTAATGTGTGGACTTTCCGTAGAGATTCTCTGCCCTGGACATGAATGAATGAATGAATGAATGAATGGTGTTTTATGGCACGTCGACACATAAATAGGTCATATTGTGCGCAAAAAACCGATGAGTCATGAAAGAATGAAGTAGTAATTAAAAATAATGTAATGAATGGTGTTTTACGGCACGTCGACACATACATAGGTCATATTGTGCGCAAAAACTGATGAGAAATGAAGGATTACTTACAAATTAATGTAAATATATCAAGTTAAAACTATTAAAAGATAAGGGATGATACTGCCCTAGACATAAACTGATACACTGATTTTATAAGTGTACAACTTACCTAAAATGATCATTTGTTATCCATTTCACACTAAAATGATAATCAAAAAAAAAATTGTGATATGAAATACATTGGTTTAAATATATTATCTAGGTACATGTACTATGCATTGTTTGAACGGCAAAATACAGGTGTCAGTGCAGTGACGTCTTACAAGAAACGTTTACACACGGTCTGAAAATTGTCCACACGTTTTTTGGTCGAACGCAAGTCACATGATGCATATGTAACAAACCCAGATGTCAAATAAATGAGACTAACCGATTGCATACTTTCATAGTTTGTCTTTGTTGTTTGTGTTTATTAACATATCACTTATTATGCGCCTATCAACGTTTTACCCCACTCAGGTGGCGGCTAGCATACACAGTGGGAATTAGACAAATGTACACATTGATCGCATAATTGTCATTCGAAGGTCTAAGGGTAAGAGTTATATAAATATCACCATTCCATGTTCTGTCCAAGTTCTTCTCCAGAATTCTCTATTTTTATCATATGGCCAAAAAGAAAAAAATAGATGTGTTTCCTACTGCATGCTCTAAGAAATTAGGGTCGGTAGGTAGGAATTTCTTTTTTTTTTTTCTTTTTTTTTTTGAGCAAGATATTGTGAGATTCTACATGCATTTATCTCATAAACCCCATACATGTTGATGATACAGCTGAAAGTTTCTCTGTGATGTCAGTTTACCTCGATATATTGTGATAAATCATTGTTCAGAACATTTTTTTTTTTTTTTTTTTTTTTTTATAATTATTTTTTTCATGAAAAGTTTTAGGGTCGGTCCCTTAAAAATAAGTTCGGTCGGGCCACCGGAAACACATGTATTTTTTTTTTTGGCCTAAGTAATAAATCGGGCTACAGGTATTGCTAATTTTCAAGCATGTTAATATTAAGACCTCACATATTTACCCCAATATTTTATTTTTTTTAATTATTTATATAAAAAAAATGGCCCAATAAAATTATGTTCCGGTTTCTGACCAACCCCGTTTTTAAGGGCTGATCTCAAACATTTGATGCCAAATCTAATTTCTGTATCCTGTAATATATGATGATATCAACAAATATATGTTTGAAGTTAGTTTATCAGGTTACAAAATAATGAGTGAAGAAAAAGATAATTCTCACTACTTATCTACCCTATTTGTTTGAGCAGGTAATGAGCCACATATATAATTTCATTTAGTATATAATATTATGTCTAATTATAAGGTTTATATTCCCATCGCCATTTTTCTTATGTAGTAGCCTCTTTTTTATAAATGAGAGCTCTATAAAGTTATATTGACCTAATTATGCTTTGTTCCATACAGCACTGAATTCAACACCACTGATGGTGAAATACACATGGTGATACAACTAAAAGTAGCTAAGTACTGCGAAATACCATAAATGCCATAAAACCCTTACTGGCCACTCAATCTAGAATATGCAGTGTCATAAAACTAACTGACTGTGTTACAGAAAGGTGATAACAGGATATGGCCAGGATCATAAACCCTTCTTTCACTTGTTACCGAATACACAGTGTCATAAAATGACTTTGTTCTGGCTGTTTCCAACAATTTGGCCTAGAGGTTCATGTACTATAATTATTAAAAAAAAATATTGATTTATAAGACATTAGTGAAATTAGCAAGCAATAATCTGATCATGATCGGATAAGCATTTATTGATTTTTTTTTAGATATAATAACTTTAATCAGCTTAAAAAAAAAAGTACACTCTCAGAAACTGAAACATCCGAGTCGCTGTTCGCCCTGGGCATCTGTGTGACGTCATCGCCGAAGTTGGACTTCGGGTAAACTCGTAATATTCCGGATTTTTTCCCGTTGATTTCCGTAAAGGTGTGCCGTGTGATATATGGAAACGTAATAATAACGTGTTTCGGTTGTGATTTTAATCGTGAGAAATATATCAATAGTTTTTATACAAATAGATCTATCAAATAAATATAAGTTATAAGGGTATTAAAGGGCTCCTTTAAACATATTATTGATGCACTATTATAAAAAGTTAGTAATATGTAAAAGATAATGTGCTTTGAACTATTCTAACAATTGCTATTAATGATTGAACAAATGCAAGTGAAGAGAAAAACTAACGGGACGCCATGAGTTTTTAAAACATCCAGACTGTCGTGTGTCCCTTTAACAAAAATTCTAATACACCCGCACTATATAGCCTAGTTTAAAATATCTCGTTATATTGAACGATATATCACTGTAATTTTTGCAACGTTAGGAGAATAAGCATTGCGCATTGTGCATTGCGCATTGTAATGTATGCAACGTTAGGAGAGCAAGCAAAGCAATGCGAAAGATTTCAGATGTGTGCGTTATTTTCACATTTTAGGGGTATTAGAATAGAAATAGAACATTGTTTACGGGCTCGTGAAATTATTGTTTACAATTGAACTCCAAACCGTGATATATTAAACGATAATTCACAGTAAACGATGTTCTATCTTAATTAAAACAGATACCAGAAGTAATTTTTAAACTTAATTAAAACTGTATTGCCGGAACAGGCCCTTTGAACACTTTATAAATGTATACAAAAGAAATTCTATAAAATTTGAGTTATTTGTGGGAAAAAAAGTTGTGATTGTTTTATTGGAGTTAACCTAAGTGTATAATTCCACATTGATAGGTTATAGATAATTACCTAGACTGATTACCTCTTTATCTCTGATATACAGACTTCACCACACTGAAGTTTATTGCTCTACCAGCCATACCACATGTGTTTGTTTACAAACAGCACAAACTGACCAGTGGATAAGCCAATCCTACTGTACCTAATTTGCTTAATGGCCTTATTGAAGATTT
Source organism: Cyrtodaria siliqua (assembly GCA_037043455.1). Taxonomy (NCBI): domain Eukaryota; kingdom Metazoa; phylum Mollusca; class Bivalvia; order Adapedonta; family Hiatellidae; genus Cyrtodaria; species Cyrtodaria siliqua. The sequence continues at coordinate 143,330 of JAWPHD010003746.1, read as the reverse complement.
TGAGATCTGGTTTGATTTGGCCAATACTCAAACTCAAAATTATAGGGTTAATTTATTATATCCAATTACCTCCCAAAGCTTTAAAGCCCCAAATACTTCTCACAGGGGGAAAATTTGAGTTAAGTGTTTCTAGAGGATGGTAGCAGCATGCTGACTTGAATTTACAGTGTGTTTGTAGTTCTGAGGTTTATAGTCCCTCCACCAACAAACACGACAAGGTTTCCTTGAAGCGACGGGCACAATAGAGTCTGGACTGTTCTAGATGAGTGTGTTGGTTGATCTGGTGCTGCTGCTGTGATGTCGATTCTGTTGTCTGTATGTCGATGATTGTCGCTTTCGCTCAGTGGTTTTCGCTGTGGCGGTGAAGTGGTGGATCTGGATGACGTCTAGGTGGTGCTGTCCACATCCGCTACTGGAAACGATCCCCTTTAGGGCAGCACCCATCACAGTATGACCCCCTGCGCCGCACACACCGCCCGATGTCTGTGTCCCCCTTAAGTCTTCAGAAGTGTGTGAGAACCTTCGTCAAATGTGGGCTTCCGCTTCAATTTGATGACCGGCGGTTATGGTTGGATATGTGGTCCGTTTCAGCTTCAGTCCGCGGACTTTTCCGGCTTCAGGGTTCTGGAGACATCAGATGCTGTGTGCTGTGATGGGACACAGGAGACACCTTCAATCTCGGTCAGCCAACGTTCAGTCTGCCCCATCCCTGAGAATGACAAGTTCTCAAGTTTTTGGCATCCTGAACGTTGGCAGTGCCCATGCAGGGATGTGCAGGCAGTAAAGATAGCAGCTGGCTCGAAGCCTCCTAAACTATCAGACTGTGTTATGCATCACTGTATAAGACAGATGGATAATTTATACCAGCATAGTATAGATATTAAATGGTATTGAATTGAACAAAACCCAATGAAGGAATTGAAATAAATCATAATCAAAATAATTAGAAATGTATACTATGTATGGTCAGCTATTTTTTATAAATATAAAAAACCCACAAAAAAAAAATAATCTGAAAATTCATTCTCTATAATGACTATAGGACAACCCCTAAAAAGATACATAGATTGGAGATATACATTGCAAGAGCATACTATATCATTACTATGAATCTCAAAACTCATTTTGTCTGAATGTAAACATATTGATTTTTAGCTCGACTGATCAGAGATCAGCAGAGCTTATGTCGTGGTGCGGCGTCCGTCCGTCCGTCCGTCTGTCCGTCCGTCCGTAAACTTTTATTTGTAGCGACTACTCCTCTGAAACTACTGGATGGATATTCATGAAACTTTACAGAAATGTTGCCCATGAAGTCTAGTTGATCCTAGCAAAAATTCATATTGATGTGAAATCCAAGATGGCCGCCAAAGCTAAAAATTGATTTTTAAAATACAAGTTTGTAGCGACTACTTCTTGAAAACTCTTAAATGATATTGATATGGGACTTTTTCTAAAATGATCAGCATGACATGATGTTGGTCCTTGTAAAAAATCATTTTGATTGGATGTTAAACATGGCTGTCATAGGCCATATTTGTTTACATAGAGTTATATAATGAAAACTTGTAGTGACTACTCCTCTGAAACTACTTGACGGATGTTCATGAAACTTCAAAGGAATGTTGCTCTTTATGTCTAATTGATCCTAGCAAAATTTCAGGTCGGCCGGAAATTCAAGATGGTCGCCACGGCTAAAAATAATTTTTCAAAAAACAAGTTTGTAGCGACTACTTCCTTAAATCAAAATCAATCAGTAGAGCTTCAAGGTCATTGACCTCTTGTTATTTTATAATTTTAAGCACTACTGGCCAAGGGCCAGCAGAGCTTATGGGATGGCGAGTCGTCCGTCGTCCGTCTGTCGTCTGTCGTCCTTTAACTTTTCTTCAAACGACTTCTCCTCAGAAACCGCTCGGCTAATTTTGAACAAACTTCACATGGGTGATCCTTAGATGAATGCTTTTTTAGATTTGTTAAAATAAGGTCAGCACGACATCCAAGATGGCCGCCATTACCATATATGGTCGAAACCTTAAAAAATCTTCTTCTCAAAAACCGTTGGACAGATTTCAACAGTTTTTCTTTTAAAATGATCGCCAACGCCAAGACTATCAAGTTTGTTCAGATGAACTCCCCGGGGTCAAAAATGGCCGTGCCCCGGAGGTCTAAAATTTCTATATTGAGATTTTGCATGTTTTTCATATAGTCATATAGGAAAAAACTTTAAAAAAATCTTCTTCTCTGAAACCACAAGGCACAGAGCTCTCATGCATCAGCTTATGGTCCTCTACTAAGTTTGTTCAAATGGTAACCCTGGGGTCAAATTTTTCCCCGCCCCGGGGGTCACAATTTTAAATAGACTTATATCTTCTTCTCCGAAACTACAACAGCCAGAGGTTTATATTTTGCATTTACTAGAAGCTTATGGTCCTTTACCAAGTTTGTTCAAATGATGACCCTCGGGTCATACTTGGCCCCGCCCCAAGGGTCACATGTTTTACATAGATGTGTATAGGGAAAAACTGCAAGAGCCAGCGGTTTAATATTTTGCATTTGCTATAAGCTTATGGTCCTCTACCAGTTTTATTCAAATCGTGACCCTGGTGTCACATTTGGCCCCGCCCCGAGGGTCACTGTTTTACATAGGCTTGTATAGGGAAAAACTGAAAAAAATCTTCTTCTCTGGAACTGCAAGAGCCAGAGGTTTAATATTTTGCATTTACTATAAGCTTATGGTCCTCTACCAAGTTTGTTCAAATAGTGACCCTGGTGTCAAATTTGACCGCGCCCCGGGGGTCACAGTTTTACATAGACTTATATATATATATATATAGGAAGAATTTTTTTTTCTCTGAAAGTAGAAGAGCCAGAGGTTTAATATTTTGCATTTACTATAAGATTATAGTCCTCTACTAAGTCTGTTCAAATGGTGACCCTGGGGTCAAATTCGTCCCCTCCCCGGGGGTCACAGTTTTACATAGACTTATATAGGAATTTGTTTTTAGCTCTACTGGCCAAAGGCCAGGAGGGCTTATGCGATCACTTTTCGTCCGTCGTCCGTCTGTCTGTCCATCTGTTAGCAATTTTATAAAATCGACATCTCCTCTGAAACCGCATGAAGGATTTTGATGAAACTTCATCACAATGTTACTTGGGAGTGCACCTCTCAGATTTTTAAGGAATTTTCAAACGACATCTCCTCCGAAACCACTGATTCCATTCTACTGAAATATCATATACATGTTCCTTGGGTTGGCCTCTATCAAGTTTGTGTTTTTCGTTATCATCGATTAATAAAAATGGCTGCCACGGCGACCCAAAATATACATAGAGTTATATAGAAAAAGTTTAAAAATGACATCTTCTCTGAAACCGCTTGAAGGATTTTGATGAAACTTAAGCACAATGATATTTGGGATAGTCCCTCTCAGATTTATGTTTTTCGCGGCCGCCAGTCATCCAAGATGGCCGCCATGGCTAAAACTAGGTAAAATTTAAGTAAATTTCAAACGTCATCTCCTCCGAAACCATTGATTCCATTCTACTGAAATATCATATACATGTTCCTTGGGTTGGCCTTCATCAAGTTTGTGTTTTTCGTTATCGTCGAATAATCAAAATGGCTGCCACGGCAACCCAAAATTTACATAGAGTTATATAGGAAAAGGTTAAAAATGACATCTTCTCTGAAACCGCTTGAAGGATTTTGATAAAACTTAATCACAATGATATTTGGGATAGTCCCTCTCAGATTTATGTTTTTTGCGGCTGCCAGTCATCCAAGATGGCCGCCATGGCTAAAACTAGATCAAATTTAAGGAAATTTCAAACGACATCTCCTCCGAAACCATTGATTCCGTTCTACTGATATATCATATACATGTTCCTTGGGTTAGCCTCTATCAAGTTTGTGTTTTTCGTTATCGTCAAATAATTAAAATGGCCGCCACGGCGACCCAAAGTTTACATAGAGTTATATAGTAAAAGGTTAAAAATTACATCTTCTCTGAAACCGCCTGAAAAATTTTGATGAAACTTAAGCTTAATGATATTTGGGGTAGTCTCTCTCAGATTTATGTTTTTCGCAGCTGCCAGTCATCCAAGATGGCCGCCATGGCTAAAACTAGGTCAAATTTAAGTAAATTTCAAACGACATCTCCTCCGAAACCACTGATTCCATTCTACTGAAATATCATATACATGTTCCTTGGGTTGGCCTCTATTAAGTTTGTGTTTTTCGTTATCGTCGATTAATCAAAATGGCCGCCACGGCAACCCAAAATTTACATACAGTTGTCTAGGAAAAGTTTAAAAATGACATCTTCTCTGAAACCACTTGAAGGATTTTGATGAAACTTAATCACAATGATATTTGGTAAAGTCCCTCTCAGATTTATGTTTTTTGCAGCCGCCATTCATCCAAGATGGCCACCATGGCTAAAACTAGGTAAAATTTAAGGAAATTTCAAACGACATCTCCTCCGAAACCACTTATTCCATTCTTGTGAAATATCACATAAATGTTCCTTGTGTTGGCCTCTATCAAGTTTGTGTTTTTCGTTATTGTCGAATAATCAAAATGGCAGCCACAGCGACCCAAAGTTTACATAGAGTTATACAGGAAAACGTTAAAAATGACATCTTCTCTGAAACTGCTTGAAGGATTTTGATGAAACTTAATCACAATGATCTTTGGGTCAGTCCCCTTCGGATTTGCGCTTTTGGGGCCTCCAGTCGTCCATGGCTAAACTTAGGTCAAATTTAAGGACATTTATCAAGCGCCATATTACCACTTATTCCATTCTAGTTAAATATCATATGCATGTTCCTGTTGTTGGCCTCTATCAAGTTTGTGTTTTTTGTTGTCGTCAAATATTCAAAATGGCCGCCACAATTACCCAAAGTTTACATAGTGTTATATATAGGAAACATGTTTCTTGGGTTGGCCTCTATCATGTTTATGTTTTTGAATCACATCATACCAGTAGAGCGTCGATCTACAGGCCCTCTTGGGCCTCTTGTTATACTAACAGTCTATCTTTTTATTGAGGGAAAATCTTGACTTTATTTTACATTTATTTGCTGCATAAAACTAGCATCATAGACTTTATAGGACCCTATAAAGTCTTGACTTTATTTTACATTTATTTGCTGCATAAAACTAGCATCATAGACTTTATAGGACCCTATAAAGTCTATGATGCTAGTTTTATGCAGCAAATAAATGTAAAATAAAGTCAAGATTTTCCCTCAATAAAAAGATTGCAGCAAATAAATGTAAAATAAAGTCAAGATTTTCCCTCAATAAAAAGATAGACTGTTAGTATATGGGCAAGTGGATTTTCAAAATATTTCCAGAGCCTTGTAGGTATATGCTAACATATAGTAAGTTTTATGTTGATTTTAAATGTATGACTATCCTTATGCTGTCCTCATTTATACCAGCTGATAGGATCTTTAGGTGGCTATTAAACAATCGAAATATAAATGTCATATCACATTTATTATGTCTTGTACAGTTTTTATGCAGATAAATACAGTACTTCTTGGGTGTATCATCTTTGCCAACAAGTGCATGGTCAATAATGATGACACTGTGATAATTGCCCATTAATCTGCAACACTACCAGCCTTCCCTGTCACTTTAAAATCTGATGCTCTGACAGAGATGCAGCACCTGCTGGTAATTGTGTGTTAAGGTCTCACACCAACATTTAGTTTACATTTCTCATCTGGCTGCGGGCTAACATTTTAGGGACAATCATTTTGTCTGTAGTGTTGAAAAAAGCAATTTCTACGATTGTGTGTGTACCGTTAAGTACAAATATGTAACAAATAAGTAAATTTAAAGCACAAGATGATTCATCATCAGCAAAAATGCTAGATTTTATATGTGTCTTACAAATACAAAGACATAAAAGGAAAAAAATATTAAAACAACATCAACATGAAAGCACGTAAAAAAAAAGCAGACATGATATTCTAAATTAAACGTAAGGTATTTTGATGGACTATTTTGAAAAGTTTACTGGCATTCTGAAAATGTCACTTGCATTTTGCCAGTATGTTAGCTTAAATTTGAGCCCTGTCTAGATACTGTTTTAAAGCAGCATTAGCCATAACCTTTAGCTTATAATTATTTTTATGCCCCCGCCATTCAAAGAATGGTGAAGAATGATGAAAGGGCATAATATATATAGTGTTACCCCTGTCCGTCCGTGTGTCTGTGTGTCCTTGCAAAAACAATGTCCACACTCTAACTTAGCTAATTGTTATCGGATCTTTTCCAAACTTGGTCAAATAGTATATGGGCACAATGTCTCAGCCAAGTTCAATAATCCGCCCCAGTAGTTCCAGAGTTACGGCTCTTGGCATAGTAAAAAATCGCAAAATTAATGGTGTCCACACTCTAACTTAGGTAATTGTTATCCAGTCTTCTCCAAGCTTGGTCAACTTGTATATGGGCACAATGTCTCACCGATCGCCCCAGTACTTCCAGAGTTACACCCCTTGGAATGGTAAAAATTTCACAAAATAAATGTTATAGCGGGGGCATCCGTGTCTCATGGACACATTTCTAGTATTTAAAATACGTTGACAAACATTACACAACTACCATTATTGTATATTTGCTAAATAGGAATAAGATGATTTGACGGAATTCAATAGCAGTTCAAAAAACACTAAAATTACAATTTTTTGCGGGTAAGATGACCAATGCTCCCAATTGAGCTACACAGGACATTCATGTGTAAGACTTACTGTAACCAAAACCTAATGCGCTAATCATGTGTGTGCAAATCATGTGAGTGCTAATCATGTGAGTGCTAATCATTAAGTGCTAATCATGTGAGTGCTAATCATGTGAGTGCTAATTATGTGAGTGCTAATCATGTGAGTGCTAACTATGTGAGTGGTATATGTGGGTGCTAATCATTTGAGTGCTAATCATGTGTGTGCTAATCATGTGAGTGCTAATCATGTGAGTGCTAATTATGTGGATGCATTATGTGAGTGCTAATTATGTGAGTGCTAATCATGTGAGTGCTAATCATTTGAGTGGTAATCATGTGAGTGCTAACCATGTGAGTGCTAATTATGTGGGTGCATTATGTGGGTGCTAATCATGTGAGTGCTAATTATGTGGGTGCTAATCATGTGAGTGCTAATTATGTGGGTGCATTATGTGGGTGCTAATCATGTGAGTGCTAATTATGTGGGTGCTAATCATTAAGTGCTAATTATGTGAGTGCTAATCATGTGGGTGCATTATGTGGGTGCTAATCATGTGAGTGCTAATTATGTGAGTGCTAATCATTAAGTGCTAATTATGTGAGTGCTAATCAAATCATGTGAGTGCTAATCATGTGAGTGGTATATGTGGGTGCTAATCATGTGAGTGCTAATTATGTGGGTGCTTATCATGTGAGTGGTAATTATGTGAGTGGTAATCATGTGAGTGCTAACCATGTGAGTGCTAATTATGTGGGTGCTAATCATGTGAGTGGTAATCATGTGAGTGCTAACCATGTAAGTGCTAAGTATGTGGGTGCTAATCATGTGAGTGTTAATCATGTGTGTGCTAATCATGTGAGTGCTAATTATGTGAGTGCTAATCATGTGAGTGGTATATGTGGGTGCTAATCATGTGGGTGCTAATCATGTGAGTGGTAATTATGTGAGTGGTTATCATGTGGGTGCTAATCATGTGAGTGCTAATTATGTGAGTGCTAATTATGTGAAAATGTAAATAGAACAGTCCCATGAGTGAGTGATGTTTACAAACAATAAATAAAATATTTTTTCCCCCAAATTAACAAATTTATTACTACATACTTTATAATATTTGGGTCTGGTCATACATGTATGTTTCCACCGGTATGCTCGATGTATGCTTTACTTATGGACAGTGTCCCTTTAAGCATATAATTACGTGTTTTAAAAAGGTAGGTATAAAATTCGATCAGAAAATGTAGCATTGACATTACACAGCTAGCCGCCTTGGAACTGCTAGTGGCAAAAATACACAGTAAAAACACTCCCCCAGTAAAAACACTCCCCCAATTATGTGTAATTCTCTGTCTGATAAGATTCTAAGCACTGACAAGTCTGAACCATATCAACTTGCACCTCAGGCTATAAATCAGCCAGTCAGTGTGATACTTGCCATTAGTCTCCATACAGCTGTGGAAGTTAATTGGATGTCTGGCCATATGGATGCTGTCCTGTATAAAGGCATAGTATATTATATAGAGTGGAGTTTTGGTGTGGAGTCTTGGAGTGGAGTGGAGTGGAGTGGAGTGACCTTGGAGTCACATTTTGGAGTGACCTTAAAGCTTGGAGTCAAATTGGGAGTGAATATTTTGGAGTCAATTTTTGAGTCTATATTGAAGTCTTAATTTCTCTTACAATGAATACCTTTTTAAAAACTAATACATTTACACGGGTTACTTCATTTGCACATACAATTCTTTATTGATTAACAGTTCTTTAAAATGCATTGTGTCTATTGAAGGGAATGTAGCGACACAGCCAAACCATCTGTATTATTGAGAGTTCTGAAATACTTCAATACGGGTGAAAGAATTATCAAAATCGGATGATAAACAAAGAAGATATGATCATTTGAAGTTTCTGTTGAAACGGATATGGAAGCGGCCATTTTGAGAGCTATGACATCACGGTTCTAAATGACCATATATGGAATATTTGTAAATATGAAAATTTACTGATTTATAGGGAAAAAATGACAACAACTGTATGACAAATATGTAATACTTAATGGCAGTAATGCTTTATATGACCAGTAAAAAAAATCATTCATTTGCAGTGATTTTCTTCGTTTTAAATGATATTTATCAATATTCCATATATGGTAATATGGAACTATGACATGATAGTTCTAAAAATGGCGGCTCCCATATTCGTTTTAGAACATCCTTTAAATGGTCATATCTTTTTTGTTTATCATCCGATTTTTATAATTCTTTCACATTTTCCCAAGTTTTTCAGAACTCTCAATAACAGAGCTTGTTTGGCTGTGTCGCTACATTCCCTTTAAGCTACCCATTTCAACAACAGCTAATTCAAAAACTGCACATCTAATTTTAACCTGGGCCCTTTTACTATACATGTTCTAAATGAAAAATCCATGTTTGTGGAACAGTTAGGCTGAGAGAGCTCTAAGTTCCCATAAACTTTAATGCTTTTTGTTTTCAGTCTCTGTGGCATGACTGACATATTGGACATATTGGAACTCTGTATATTCCTGTACTGGATGTCAGTGTCCTGACCTATGATTAGTTGGTCCCTCGGGACTAGTTTAGGTCAGGCTAAAGGGTCATTGCTTCAATACTGGGAGTCAATGTTTGAGTATCAAAGTTCATTTATGTTGTTTTTAGATGGTCAGTGGCTCACATTAAGGTAAGCACATGTATCATGGGACAATGCAGCTGTACTGAGTATGTTAGGAACTGTGCAGCTTGCGAGGGTCATTCAGAAATATTAAATTTGATAATTATCCAAAATATTCACTCAAAATGTGACTCCAAAATGTGACTCCAAGGTCACTCCAATTATTCACTCCACTCCACTCCAAGACTCGATCCACACCAAGACTCCACTCTATATAATATACTATGCCCTGTAGAAAGACCATAGTAGTGAGGTGTGCATGTGTGTGTTGGCAAACTGGTTCACAATGCTGTACACCTTGGATAATTTAACATACAGTTAATGTTTTGCTGGATTATGTTAATACAGCCTGAAACATTATCCCAAAATAAGCATCCTCTGGTGTCAGTGATAACTGGGCGTAATTTGGGAAGCCGGTATAATGTTAATTGTGCTTGTGGACTGAATATATACAAATGGTTCTTTATAAATGAGATCTGGAATCTGGTGAGTATAGTATGGATTTACCAGTAATATTTGTTATTTATTATTTTTCCGACAGTTCTCAGTCTGAATCTCTTTAATACTTACATTAAAGGCATTATCATTGCTGTAATCACACTGAGGGTAACAGTATAATATACTAGTTTCTGTTCCAATTGATTCACAATTTCTCATAAATGTACAGTTTCTCAATATGCAATTTTATTGAGTATGTTTGCATGATATTGACTGGCAGCTGCATCAAGGCTAAGATACAAATTATGTCATGGTAATGTAGATGGTAATAGATGGTAACTTCAAATAATAATTCGAGGGGCAAAACTATTGTAACTACATATAAATAAAGATAAAGAAGGAGATACAATAGTTTTGCGCTGACCTGTCAATATGGTCTTTTCATATTTATATGGGTCTGGGGTACGACTTAAAGGGAGACACGACTTACAGGGAGACACGGCAATCTTGAAATTGGTATCTAGCATTGAAATTAGCGCCTCAATGTTTTTTTATCCAATATCATTTGACTTGAAACCTGCTTACATATAATTAAATATAATTTTGAGTTTCAATTTTTTCGTCTTAATTGAAATATATTATTGGTGCAATATTATCAGCAGTTAATAATATGCAAAAACAATTTGCTTTATTCTATTCTTATAATTAATATTACTGATCGAACAAATGCAAGTTATGTAGAACAACTAGTAATGGGATGCCACGAGTTTTTAAAAACTCAAGATTGCCATGTGACCCTTTAAAACAAGTTAGTAATTATAGCACCGTAAACTATATACATACAGCCTACAATATTAGAAAAAATATTTTGTAACATAAAAAAAATCCTACCGACCTACCCTTATTTCTTAGGCCATGTTATGCCAGTGCCTTTTCTGTCCAAATTGGGAGGAGGTCCGGGAGTGAGTGATATATATATATATATGCATGGCTTTAAATTAAGTGAGCTTTCATTTAAATTGGAATTGGTTGAAAAAAGAGCATACATTTTTGCTATCTTGGGGAATGTTGTTTTTTTTAAGGGAAAACTTCCATTAAAATTTATAATTTTAGGTCTAGAATCAATCGGTTATTGAATTCAGCAATTATATAAAATACAAACTATGGTAAGTCTGTACCTTTTATAAAAATTATATAAAAAGAAAGAAATTTATTATAAATATTTATTTTTTTGACATGTTTTTCAGGCATGGGTGATGGTTATAAGTCCAGAGAGCGACAGCGGAGATTATCTCTGTGATATTGTGCGACCTGAGGGCGTGTCGTACCTGTACTTCCATCAGTTCCAAGCGAAGATTGATGGGGCGTCGCTTATAAGTGCTGCAATATTTGTAAGTACTTTGGTTGGTTGGTTGAATGGTGTTTTCATTTTCAGCACATTTTAGGCTATAATTACAGTGGAGGCAGACCAGCTATAATTACAGTGGAGGCAGACCAGCTACTTTTCCTGGGTAGAACCAGTACTGAAAACCTCTCCACATCTGTTCAATCATTAGTAGAATAGAATAGAATATAATATTTTTTTATTCAGAAAAACAATATATATAAAAGGTCTCTACCATATATTGACAAGATATTTATTTAACAAGTCCGTCCGTCCGTCTGTTAACTTTTATCTATGGCCTTCATTTTTATGCCCCCGAAGGGTGGCATATAGTAGTTGCACTGTCCGTGCGTACAATCGTATCCGGTTAATAACTCTGGCATTCTGGGCTCTTAATTTGTCTTCGCCACTCGCCATAGGCAAAACCAAATTGCAAATGGCGACAGCTGGAATTGGCAAAAGTGCGAAAGGAAAAAGTCCGAGGGCGCGGCCATCTTTTTCTAAATCCTTGACGGTTCTCCGTGTTTACAGAAGAGCTTAAATCTATAGACTGTGTTACGACCTTTGTGCTTTATATTACACAAGGCTTATTTTACATAGCGATGTCTAACTGCAACTCACTTAGTGTGCCTATACTGGAGAAAATTAAGTTGAATTTTTCAATAAAACAACAACGCAAAATAGCGCATAAACAAGACCTCTTACTCTTATCAAAATGGTAATAATTAACTTTTCTCATACAAAGATTTATACCCTTTTAGCTAAAATAATGACTTTGTAACTCCGTTATTCAAAACAGAAAGTAGCCCATGTCTTTAATCTTAATCTTTAGAAATACACACACACATAGGCCACAATATTGTGTCATCCGTTTTTCCATCATGGGTAAATTTACATGCTTGGTTGCTTGATTGATTGATGATTGATTGATTGAAGGGTTTCACGACACACCAACACATGAAAATGGCATATGTCATAAAAAGGAAAGCTCCCTCTCCATTAACATCAAGATAAAAAGTATGCAAAGTGAGCCAACATGTTCCTCACCCCCATGCTTTGACTGTTCATCTCAACTAAGTGGAAGGAGACACTGTGCTCATATTCTACATTGGATGTAAATTTGATCTTCTACTTTGGATGGTACCACCAACATGGTACCAAAGAACATGAAAATTGAATTGGGTTTTACGGTGCACAACTAGTGGCACAAACACAGTATACTGTATATGAAATTACTCTATTCTATTGATTCTAGAATCTTATTTGACCTATTTTTGATTTGTATTTGTGAAACCTGTGCTAAAGGGAATATAACTATTAATTGATGTGCATTAATTATCCTGTTTCCATGTATTACATACATCATGTCGTAATCAGCAAGTCAAAGAATTAATATGATTGGTTTAATAATAAACATATATATTAATGATAAGATAAAAAAGTTATACAAATATTTAATCGGAAATTGTATTACATTCTGCTAAAGTGGCTAAAAAAGCTTAGTCAAAAATGGCTAAACAAAATTCGAATTGGCTAAAGAAAATTGAGGTGGTTTAGTCAAAATGGCTAAACATTTTTCCCCACTATACTTAACACTGCAGCCAATTAATTTCATGTGCAATATGCTTTAATCTCACTTTTTCCGATGTTGTGTTCACATTTTTCAATGGTAATTGCTGTCCAATGAACAGCCCAGGCATTCCCGGACGGATTTTCAAATAACTTGGCACAATTGCTCGCCACAATAATACGATGTGTCGCGCACAAAATCCAGGTCTGTGACTCCAAGGTCAAGGTCACACTTAGAGGTCAAAAGTCAAATCATGTCCGGTCAATAACTTCTGCATTCCTGGACGGATTTGCAAATTACATGGCACAAGTACTCACCACAACCAGACGATGTGTCGCGCACAAAATCCAGATCCGTGGCACTAAGTTTAAGGTCATACTTAGACACCGGTCACTTTGGGGGCATTTGTCACTTACAGCGACATTTCTTGTTCATCCTATCTTTACTACTTTACGATTGTTACTATCAGTAAAAGCTTGGACAAATTCGAAAACCAACCAAATCGGATTAGTAACACTGGAGTTATTGCCCATGATTTAGTTAAAAAATGCTGTATTTTGCCTCATGAAAATGAAAGGCCCTTCATTTGGACATATTTATTGACACTTTGCAGGGATGATCAGTACAAGCCTAGTTGCAATTTTCGTCACCATGTTATGGCCCTTTAAAGGTTTTAATACACAAAACTTTTTCCTGACTTGTTCTTCTGATCAGTTCCAGGTCTAGTTATGCATATCATCGCTGTGTTCCCGTTATATAATTTTTGGCAGAGTTATGGCTTTAATAGGCAAACTTTTTCCCGACTAGTTCTCCTGAACCCCTGGCCGGATTTAAACGAAACTTTTTAGGGATGACCAGTTCCAGGTCTAGTTGTGCATATCATCGCTGTGTTCCCTTTAATTAATTTTTGGCGGAGTTACGGGCCTTTCAAGGTTTTTAATACACAAACTTTTTCCGGGCTAGTTTTCCTGAACCCCTGGCTGAATTTCAACAAAACTTGACAAGGATGATCAGTATCAAGCCTAGTTGTGCATATCATCGCCATATTCCGGTTGAACAATTTTTGGCAGAGTTATGGCCCTTTAATGATTTGTCTAGATTAGTCTCTACTGAACTCCTTGCCAGATTTCAACGAATCTTGGCAGGGATGATCAGTACCAAGCCTAGTTGCACCTGTCATTGCTGTGTTCTGGTTGAATGATTTTTTGCCCTTTTAAAGTTTTAATAAACAAACATTGTCTTGGCTAATTCTCCTGATCCCCTGGCTAAATTTCAACGAATTTTGACAAGGATGATCAGTACCAAACCTAACTGCGTATTTCATTGCCGTGTTCCAGTTGAATGAATTTTGGCAGAGTTATGACCCCTTAAAGGTTTTAATACACTTACTTTGTACAGACTAGTTCTCCAGAACTTCTGGCCGGATTTCAACGGAACTTGGCATGGATGATTCCATTTTTGATCAGTACCAAGCCTAGTTGCTTATATTGTGTGATTTTTGACAGAGTTATGGCCCCTTGTACATAAACTTTATCTTTAGCCAGTAGAGCCTCTTGTTTCAACATCTCTTGCTTGATTTTCCCCCCACTATACTTAACACTGCAGCCAATTAATTTCATGTGCAATATGCTTTAATCTCACTTTTTCCGATGTTGTTTCGTCATCACAAAAGAGAAACATTTGTCGTTAAGCGACGAGACTGATAAAACACTGAGGAATATTTGCGATCATTATCATCATTGTTGTCTTCAAAAAAACAACGCTGATGCAATAAAAAAATTAGGGTCGGTCAGGTTACCGGAAACAGAACTAATTTTTTTTTTTGCCTAATATAAGTATCTTAACTATAATAATAAAATAATGAAGAGGTTATCAAATTACATATTAGTTTTCATTAGTATTAAATATGAGAGTAGTTGCTTTTATGCTCCCCGAAATTTTCGGGGGGAGCATAATATAGTCCCCGCTTTGTCCGTCCATCCTTCTGTCCATCTGCTTTAATGAGAGCTACAATTGTGGGGTGATTTGTCTGGAAAATGATACATTATGGGGTGAATTGGTACTGTGGGGTGCAACTCACAATGAATGCTTCTCATATGCGTTGAAACGGCCATTACGGGATGAGAAAACAATAACCTGATCGCACCCGACAATGGTCAACAGGTCGGCCCCATTCCCCTCCCCTAAATGTATATATTTTGCCCCCTTTTCCTGCTGAATAATTCCCTCTTAAAACAAATAAATAAAAAAATATTAGAAATTATTTAACTCCAAAACAGGAAAACAGCATACAATTTGCAACTTGGAATGGTAAATTCTTGGTACCACTTAAATTCCCCTTCCTGAGGGCCCTGGCCCAATTCCCCCAAAGTGAAGGGAGAGCCCTGGTCAATGGGCAGCGCCCTGTCCATAGTTAAAATTTATGGACAGAATTGGACATTCAGTTTGGGTTGCACTTCACAGACAAATTAACACCACAATGTACCGATTTTTATGACAACACAATTCATTAGAATTTTTATCCGGAGCACAACTTCTATATGTGGGACTGCAATGAAACTTCACACAATTATAGAGGGCAATGGAAGTGCAGAGTGCAAGAACCATAACTCTGTCTTTATTCTAATTAGAGTTATGCCCTTTGTAATTTTATACTTGAAATTCTTGTCAGGAGCATAACTTCAAAACTACTTCACTTAATGATAGAGGGCAATGAGAGAAAGTCCAGAGTGCAAGAACCATAACTCTGTCATCATTCAAATTATAATTATTGCCCTTTGTCATCATTCAAATTAGAGTTATTGCCCTTTGTAAGTTTGTACTTAGGGAATTTTGGTCCAGAGCATAACTTCAAAACAACTGATGGGACTGTAGTTAAAATTCACATAATGATAGAGGGCAATGAGAGGAAGTGCAGAGTGCAAAAATACATAACTCGGTCATCATTCAACTTAGAGTTATTGCCCTTTGTAATTTTACACTTGAAATTCTTGTCCGGAGCATAACTTTAAAACTATTGATGGGACTGCAGATTGAAACTGCTGGGTGATACAAGGCAATATGATAAGTTGAGGATACATTTTGGGGAGCATCCATCGGTTCTACCGAATTTTCTTGTTGCATATTAGTAACAGTTTATTATATTACACAAATATTATTGTTTAAACCTATATGGTAGAATAAGATGAAAACAAGGAAACTCAAAATGTTATTTAATTATATGCAAGCATGGTTTAAAAGCTGAAAATGAATCGATACTGGATAAATAAATTGAAACACTGGTTACAATGTTTGACAAACGTTTTAAGATTGTCATATGTGCCTTTAAAGCAGTTTGTGAAAATTATTTTGATTCATTCATCAGGAATTTGTTAATCTTTTACATGTTTTATTATTCATTTATTTATGTTCTGTATTTTGTAAACTTTGAACAGCCTTTTAAAAAAAACAACAACAAAAAACAATGAATATATAGCTGACAAATTTGTCTGGCATACATCCTGAGAACATGGTTTTTAGTAAATATCAACATTCATGTTGGAAATTTCAATAATGGCTGGTACAGATTGCATTACATTTTCTCATTATAGGGATATTTTAATTCCTATGATGATTGACATCAGTACCAGATGAACTGAACAGAGATGTTACAAGGTAGACTACTCTTACAAGCATATTGTAAGCTTTAAGATACATGAGTTGTCTATCTTCCACTTGAATAACCTGATTGTATGCATGACACTATTACAAACTTATTTCATTCCCAGTGTCTCCCACAGAAGTAATTTAAGGGATAGGGGAAATCAAATTTGAATATCATAGGGTGGGTGTAGGAGGGAGTTACCCTCTGGGTGACCGATATTTTTAGGGATCAAGATTTGTTTAAATGCAAGTTGAGGTATAT
This sequence comes from Cyrtodaria siliqua, assembly GCA_037043455.1. Lineage (NCBI taxonomy): Eukaryota > Metazoa > Mollusca > Bivalvia > Adapedonta > Hiatellidae > Cyrtodaria > Cyrtodaria siliqua. The sequence continues at coordinate 126,623 of JAWPHD010003746.1, read as the reverse complement.
TTTAACTGTAAATGAATGGATTTTTAAGAAATATAGCCTATCAATATCTATTTATAGACAAGCATAATGCCTTTTTCAGATTTATTGGTGTTTGTAACGGATAGGGGGTCAATTAAGGAGTAGGGAAATTAAATTTTAGAATTAAGGGATAGGGGGAATATGCTCTTAAATGCCCTGTGGAAGACCCTGATTCAATACAAAGCAGGGCAGGATTATGGTGATTGATTATGACCATCTATAATTAATCATTGGTAAAATGTTAATTTTTTTTATTTAATGTGGAAAATAAAAATAAACACGATAAGGCCATCCTTATAAAAATATGTGTTTGCTGTTTCCTGACTAAGGATTTCATAAGGGTTAAGGTAGGTAGGTACTTTTTTTTTTGCCAAGGACAGTAAAAACCTTAAGAAATTAAAGCAAATTATACTGAAGATAGTAAAAAAAAAATGTTTAAAGTATAAAATATAAATATAAAAAGTTCTGGGTAGGGCCCTTTTTCATGGGTAGGTAGTGAAACAGCAAACCAACAATTGTTTATGGTCGGTCTTATCTAGAAGGCAACATTTAGGAAATGCTCTTGAGAAAATTAGACAATTATTTTGCTGATTACAGTACAAAAATAACAATGGCATAATAAACAAAACAGCAAGAAAAGACAGTAAAATAGAAATTATTCAAATGTTTGAGGCCTGAAGTTTACATGAGTAAGTAAACATGGACATGTAACACTGAATATGGAATAACTGAATAAAACGGATGATTGGTTGGTTACATCCAACCGATTATAACCAATGGCTGATCAGTTACATCCAACCGATTATAACGGGATTGGTTACATCTAACTGATTATAACCGGATTGATCGGTTACATCAAAATAATGAAGTCACTCACAAGATGATTATGACACACCAGGTTCTTATTCTCTAATATTTCAGGCAGAAAGCAGAGAAAAGAAAAGTTCAGATACGGAGTATATAGTGGATAGTGCCAATAAAATAGGTATGTTATGTTCTCTTTGTGAATCCCTAATCCATATATACAGCTATTGAACTTGTTAGAGTGGTAACAACAATCAGTTACTGAAATGGGTGTGTGGAGTGACACAAACACAATAGAAAATGTCTTTAAATTTTATTTTTTTTAATTTTTTTTTTAATTTTTAGCTCAACTGGCCGAGGGCTTATGCAATCACTTTTCGTCCGTCGTCTGTCCTGTCCGTTTGTCTGTCTGTCTGTCTGGTTAGCAATTTTATAAAAACGACATCTCCTCTGAAACCGCTTGAAGGATTTTGAAGAAACTTCATCACAATGTTACTTGAGAGGGCCCCTCTCAGATTTATATTTTTCGCGGCCGCCAGTCATCCAAGATGGCCGCCATGGCTAAAACTAGGTCAAATTTAAGTAAATTTCAAACAATATCTCTGAAACCACTGATTCCATTCTACTGAAATATCATATACATGTTCCTTGGGTTGGCCTCTATTAAGTTTGTGTTTTTTGTTATCGTCGAATAATCAAAATGGCCGCCACGGCGACCCAAAATTTACATAGAGTTATATAGGAAAAGGTTAAAAATTACATCTTCTCTGAAACTGCTTGAACGATTTTGATAAAACTTAATCACAATGATATTTGGGATAGTCCCTCTCAGATTTGTGTTTTTCACGGCCACCAGTCATCCAAGATGGCCGCTATGGCTAAAACTAGGTCAAATTTAAGTAAATTTCAAACATCTCCGAAACCACTTATTCCATTCTTGTGAAATATCATATATATGTTCCTTGGGTTGGCCTCTATCAAGTTGTATTTTTCGTTATCCTCGAATAATCAAAATGGCCGCCACAGCGACCCAAAGTTTACCTAGAGTTATATAGGAAAAGGTTGAAAATGACATCTTCTCTGAAACCGCCTGAAAGATTTTGATGAAACTTAAGCACAATGATATTTGGGATAGTCCCTCTCAGATTTATGTTTTTCGCGGCTGCCAGTCATCCAAGATGGCCGCCATGGCTAAAACTAGGTCAAATTTAAGTAAATTTCAAATGACATCTGCGAAACCACTGATTCCATTCTATTGAAATATCATATACATGTTCCTTGGGTTGGCCTCTATTAAGTTTGTGTTTTTCGTTATTGCCGATAATAATCAAAATGGCCACCACGGCGACCCAAAATTTATACATCTTCTCTGAAACCGCTTGAAGGATTTCGATAAAACTTAATCACAATGAAATTTGGGATAGTCCCTCTCAGATTTGTGTTTTTCACGGCCGCCAGTCATCCAAGAGGCCAGGAGGGCTTATGCAATCACTTTTCGTCGTCCATCCGTCCGTCTGTCCTGTCCTGTCCGTCTGTCTGTCTGTCTGTTAGCAATTTTATAAAATCGACATTTCCTCTAAAACCGCTTGAAGGATCTTGAAGAAACTTCATCACAATGTTACTTGGGAGGGCCCCTCTCAGATTTGTGCGCCATGGCTAAAACTAGGTCAAATTTAAGTAAATTTCAAACAACATCTCCTCCGAAACCACTTATTCCATTCTACTGAAATATCATATACATGTTTCTTGGGGTGGCCTCTTTCAAGTTTGTGTTTTTCGTTATTGTCAAATAATAAAAACGGCCGCCACGGCGACCCAAAGTTTACATAGAGTTATATAGGAAAAGGTTAAAAATTACATCTTCTCTGAAACAGCCTGAACGATTTTGATGAAACTTAAGCACAATGATATTTGGGATAGTCCCTCTCAGATTTGTGTTTTTCGCGGCCACCAGTCATCCAAGATGACCGCCATGGCTAAAACTAGGTCAAATTTAAGTAAATTTCAAAGGACATCTCCGAAACCACTGATTCCATTCTTGTGAAATATCATATACATGTTCCTTGGGTTAGCCTCTATCAAGTTTGTGTTTTTCGTTATCGTCAAATAATCAAAATGGCCGCCACGGTGACCCAAAGTTTACATAGAGTTATATAGGAAAAAGGTTAAAAATGACATCTTCTCTGAAACCTCTGGAAGGATTTTGATGAAACTACTCACCATGATATTTGGGATAGTCCCTCTCAGATTTGTGTTTTTCGCGGCCGCCAGTCATCCAAGATGGTCACCATGTCTAAAATTAGGTCAAATTTAAGGAAATTTCAAACAACATCTCCGACGAAACCACTTATTGCATTCTTGTGAAATATCATGAACATGTTCCTTGGGTTAGCCAGTTTTTGTTTTTCGTTATCGTTGAATCAAAATGGCCGCCACAGTGACCTAAAGTTTACATAGAGTTATATAGGAAAACATTAAAAATGACATCTTCTCTGAAACTGCCTGAAAGATTTTGATGAAACTTAATCAGAATGATCTTTGGGTTAGTCCCCCTCAGATTTGGGGCCTCCAGTCATCCGTGATGGCCACCATGGCTAAACTTAGGTCAAATTTAAGGACATTTATCAAACGCCATATTACCACTTATTCCATTCTAGTGAAATATCATATGCATTTTCCTGTTGTTGGCCTCTATCAAGTTTGTGTTTTTCGTTGTCGTCAAATATTCAAAATGGCTGCCACTTTTACTTTAAATTGGGGTGTTTTTTTGCCATTTCGAGGGGGCCGTTATTTGGCTCGGTGGCACTCCTAGGAAAAGCCCTGGATACAATCTGACAAGACTGCTTTTAAGTGTAATCCTAATAGAAACAAAACACAAGATACTAATAAGAGCTCTCCCTTTTGCAGTTTGCCTAGCTCCCGGGCACTACTAAGAGGAAATATGGCAAATATGGTTTGTGGAGCATTTATCGCTTCTATCAATCTTCTTGTCTTAATATTTCTTAACTTACTATTGCAGTAAAAAATGGTAATGGATTCAAGAATTCGTTGAATAGGGTAATGGTCACGATGTACAGGAAAAACGAGATAAAGACGGAATTATGAGAAATGACAAAAGAACGGGGAGCCACACCAACTCGTAGGGACAATTATGAGATGAGGGAGTGATGACAAGAGCTATGAAGTGAACACAAAGTAAACAATACAATGCATGTTGAAATAGAAAAAGTGTATTTAATAAAATTTTATGTATAGTTAATTATTTTTTAGAGGCAAGTTTTTAAAATGGGCAATTTTTGATTGGGGGTAAAACATGCCTTAAAAAAAAAAGAAAAAAAAAAGGAAAATAAGATAAATAAACCCAAAAAAATTTGTATATATCTAGTAAAATGAGGTTTTATTCATCCACGGTCTTAATATCTGATATAATCAGATTATTATTATTATGGTTTTAATTGTTCTAATGTATAGAGGTACATGTATAGTGGATATGCTTGACTCCTGATTTTTTTTTTAGGTTTTACGGTTTATTCAAATCCTGTTTGGATATTCCTAGATAATTACTCTGCTCAAATTTCTAGGACTCGGTGCAAATTATTATATTTTGTTGGTTATTTATCAGTGGGTTTGTTTTGGCTGTTTTTATAGCTGTCATTCAGTCATATTTCCAATGTCAAAACATATATATTTTTCCAAATTGAAAGCTTTTAAGTGCCTCTGTATTTTCCGCCTATTTTGAGACCTATCATGCTTCAATTGCCAAATGTGATGATATGGGTAATGTTCCCAAAATATAGAACGGAAACATTGTTTATATATAGCTATAATAATGTCACGTTCACGCATCATACTGGTAATTTAAGAGATAACCATTCTAAAATTCTCAATCTGGGATGTTATGTGAGTGGTTTTATGGTCAGATCATAAAACCAACCTCATATCGTCCCAAATTGAAAAACTTTGCATGGTTATCTCGATTCTAATGCTTTTCCATTCAAATGCTACAGATATAAAATTAAATCATACACACTTGTTTTTTGATGAAAACTCAAATTCACGCATGCCAGCATTTTGTTGACGTTTGTATCAACGTTATCCGACGTCACATATTTTTCAGACGGTAAATCAGGGTTTTTACATTGTTAGCCAATGGAACAACGTATTACATAATAGTTGCATTAGAAAAGGATATTTATGTGGATGCTCAGCAGAAGAGAACACAAATTCTTATATCCAATAAAAACAAATAAAATAAAAGCATTATCGAATAAATAAGTGTTACATTTCCTGTTTCATTGTTGAATTTATCAAACGAGTTGGCAAAATAATATAATGCGAGGATAATGCGAGGCTCTTGCCAAGCATTATATCATTTTTGCTAACGAGTTTAATAAATTCAATAATGAATGAGAACGAATGTTCGATTCTATTTATCACATAACTCACATATCGACTTTTATCGCATTTTGCCTGTCACTTTAACAAGCGAAATCGACATAAACCGTGGGAATTGGATCATAGTCATTATCAATTTTTTTGACAGCGGATACTAGGCTTATTTGCACTTATATAACTAGTGGTATATCGAAAATATAGAATGGTGTTATTTCACTCCCACACCGTAAGTTATGTGATAAATATGTGTTACGTACAAGGCCAATTTAACTTTTAACCTTTAATAGAAACAATATAAAAATATATGTAATTTAATAATGTAAAACATATCTGCTTGTTATTATGTATTAGGTACTCTCAGGGCTTTGTAAATATGCATCCATCTTTTAACTCATTATAATTTTGATATGGGGTTCTATTACAGGTTTATAATAACAGTTATCCAATTAATAGGGGATAAAGGTACCAAGTGTGTTATGTCATCAAGGTGGCCATGGACTCTGGAATACAGGGCAATTTTGAAAATGGCAAAACAAAATTCTCTGCTGGGAAGAATCAGCGAATTGGAATAGAAAATTAAAATCAGGGAAAAGTCAGGGATTTTTGTTTCTGCCTTACCATACACAAGACAACAAGCAATCTTGAACCTGTCATTTTAATAAAAAGTTTAATGACAGCAATAAATTAAAAAAACAGATAAAAATACTTGTTTTATGAAAATGATTTCTATATTAATACATCAATTATAATCATTTTACTAGTTGATATTTATTTGCTTAAATGGACTATATGAAATTAAGAAACAGTTAAAAATGTGAATAAAATCTGTAATTTATATGCATATAATTACGTGATATTTGGTGGTGAAGGTACGGCTATAAGGGGAGGATGGAGGCCGTATATTTGCTTATGTTACCTTAATCAGAGAAAGCCAATGCTTGGTCGAGGAAAAATCATAAAAATATCAGGGACTTTTTTTTTGAGATTTCTATGGCCACCCTGATATGTAAAAAGAATACACTTGGTACCTTGCTCTTCTAATCATTTTAAACATTTAACATTGAATGCGAAACAAGTTCTTGCAACTTAATTACTCTCGATGGCTTCCTGGCTAAAACTAGTACTAAGCAATATGAGTTAATTATCGTGCTCAAGGATAAATAACGTGGCAATCGCAAGGATCGAAACCCACGACCACTCCATCTGGAGTCTGACGCTTCACCACTGGGCCCCACACTCCACTCTGGAGTCGTATTTCTCGGACAATATGTATATTGTCCTAGAAATACGACTCCACAAATACCTCAGCCAAATGAATTGTGTGTGTGCTAGACTGGAATCACCTTGTCCATGTCACCTTGAAGAACTTCACATGTGCACTGTCCTTGGTGGGTGGAGGACCCTACTAATTGTCAGTAGATTACCTTTGCCAATCTTGCGCCATTTACTTATATAAGGTGACAGTTTTTGTTTATATTGGGCACTGTCAGGGCTTTGTAAATATGCAATCATATTTTGACTCCATATAATATTGGGTTTATTCACAGATTTGTAAATATGACTCCTTATAACCTTGATATGGTAGTCTCATGGCTTTGTTATTATAACTCTCTGTGTGGTCCCGGGGGGCCCGTTTGGTTCCGGGACAAAGAATAGGGCCACTGCAGATCCCGTTTGAGGGGTAGGCACCCCCAAATTCATGTTCATTTTATCATTTTTTTGTTCATGCTCATTAAAGGTCTTCATCATGACCCCTGCATTGTTTCAGGTGCCATCTCGCTCACATCACTAGAGCAGTGGCAGAAAAACAATAAACGTCCCTCCATCTTAAATGGAGTGTCTACAAGAGAATTTACAGTAACTCTGCAGTTCAGGTTGAGAAGGTTCAAAGCCCATTCTCCATATTTGATCTCGATGTACATGGAGGATGAGCCTGCCATGTTTAATTACTTTTGGGCGCCATATAACCTTTCATGTGTTAGTGCGCCTTAAAACCCAATTCAGTTGTTATTATAACAGTAGTTTAAAAGGTTGGCGGTTATTATGTCTCACGTATGTTTGTTAACGAAGAGTTTCATTCCTATAAATGTTTTCAGTATGGCACAGTTTTTTTTTTATTTCCAATCATTTAATTAACTCCCATTAGGCCAAATAAAATTATATATGTGGTTTCAGTTTCCCGACACCCCGTTTTTAAGGGCCGACCCTATACATTTTATGCCAAACAATTTTTTTATAAATAAATTCAATTATGTTTTCTATCTGTTCTGTACCTGATATCAACAGATATGTATTTAAATTAGTTTATTACGGTTTAAAAGTATTGCGTGAAAATAAGATAAAATATATAATAAAATATTTTTAGAAAAATAAAATATTTTCCCTACCATCCTACCTACCCTGTTTTTTTTAAGCATGTAATAGAAACCACACGTATAATTTTATTTGGCCTTATAATATACTCAGTGATTCTGATGTTGAAAACACTTATTGACCATGACTGTAAACTGTTGATCAATCACATAGTATGATGATTGCTGTAAGTAATATATCAATTTGGAGAAATGCGCAAAGAGTGCTTGGCAATGAGAGGGCAATGCCCTTTAAGTTCAAATAATTACATATACAAGTTGTAACCACTTGTACGCCTGAATTCACGTCAACGCCAGATGTTAAATTCATATATACAACATTGTTCAAACAAAACCCTAATGGTTATAACATATTAAACAGTTACAATAACGCCAATGGAAGTAGATGCAATAGGATATCTTATTAACTGCGATATGCGAATTCATGTGAGGTTAAGTACCATTCCATCTAATTGAAGCTAAACACTTTTTAAACTACAGTAATATAATCAGGTAATAGCCGCATAATTGTGCCTTAATAGGCGCATAATTGTACTTGGTGCGCAGTTAATCGTATAATCAGTTTTAGAACTAAGCGCGAGTATTCTATGGGACCCTATATCTCATTTTTTCTATGCCGCAATAAGTACGTATTACTCTTACAGATTTATCAACATGTAAATCAAAGCTTAGTGTAGTCTTATTTATCGCATATTAATACAATGTACAAATAATTAAATGCATATCAGAAACTTTGCATGGTTGGGTTTGATTTTGCCACAAAATTGACACTGAGAAACTCAGTGTCTCCAACTATATAGGATGTGACAACATTTTAGCTTAATATTTCACATCTCATGAATAACAGGTTTAATCCAACTTGTTTAGTGGACTTACGATGACCTTTATCAGTATTTATTACGAAATATGGGTTATTATTACATATTTCATGGTGACATTTTAATTTACTCCAAATGAACAACCACGTTGATATTATATTGTTACACACTTAATCAGGATGTTATGTGAACCTTTTTAAAAACCCGAAACTAATACGTGTGAACAGTTACTGAACTGCATTCCTGGTACCCTGAGCAGGACTCGCCAGTTTAAGGTAGGAGATGGCCTCCTCAGCCAGGCGAACAATTCCTGCCAACATCGCTGGGTCCAATGGATGTCTCGGACTAACTTGCACCAATTGTGTGGAGGTTTCTTGAAGAGCACCTAGAACCTTCCCAATCAACTCCCTTTCATAGGTCATGCATTCCCTAAATCCTCGGGCCGTCTGAACCTGGATCAAACTGGCACTGATGTCAATGGAGGCAGTGATCTTCTTCTCCATCTCAGCCAGTTTGGTGTCTGGTACTGCCTCATTTGGTTCCCCGGTTGTGGTCGCATCGTCACTTATGTCGCCCTGACGTGATGGAGACAAATCCACAAATGTATACCGGTAGTATCCCATATTGTTACTGTTGTTCGCAGCCATAGTAAAATTACACTAACCAAGTATGGTCGATCGGCCTACGACAGGGTTTCTTTTCAGTAATAGCACTTACTCCCGTTTTTTCTTTCGACACACGTCCACTACATGGCCACTCTTAGGACAATATGAACATTTTTGTCTCCTTAAATGGTCAACTTCCATGGGCTGTTCTTGAAGTTGTGTCTGTTCATCATTCTGATAATGATGTCCTGTTCTTAACTGAAACCTCTTTCGAAGGTTTTGTTCTGCTGTTGCAGTAGCAATTGCATCTTGCAACGTTTTTGGGTTGGTTTGCATGAGTCGAAGTTTCATTCCATCGTCATGGAGACCATCACTAAAATACCCTATCAACTGCCTATCCCTAACGTCTTGAGCCTAACCTGCAAAGGCGTCCTCACCTAGGGCAATAAGACGTTTGGCATACATCTAAATTTTCGCATAGTGTATTTGAAGGACTTTACGTAATAACAAAAGTGCATGTTGTGGGACAACAACTTCAGCGAAACGAGCTTGAAGTTTTGCTTTAACTTGTGCCCATGTGTGAGTAGGGTTTTCATCCATGTACCTTTTCAAGAAATCACTAATGGGACCCAATACTCGCCTGATAAGCAAACAATTTAATATTGTCATTTGCCATACCAACTAACAATGAGTATTTCTCAATACTTTTTATCCAATCCTTAAATAATTTGCGTTCCCCCTCTAATGGCTTAATGACCTTGGCTACACCCTGAGCCACCATGGTTGTTGTTAACCCCTAAACCTAATCACCCATTACCCTTAACATGTTTACAAATTCTGCCTGTTCTGCCATGTTTGCTAGAATAATACAGTAAAACTAGTCACGGTTGTAGAACATGTCTCCAGTTCTTCTTGCATGTATTGCACAATTGTCACCAACCATCAACAAAGTTTGTTTATGATCGAATAGTGTCCACAAACATGGCCAGAAGATGCCCACAGCACATAGTCCAAAGTGTTAATTATGTCTAATTAACACATTATCCTGATCACGATAGCACCAAAAGAAGTCCTGTGACACCATGTCATCAGGGCATTATAAAATAACAAGTCCGTACTCCCAATAACACGCTTTAATAATTACAAGCTAACCCATATTACAGTTTATTAATTCATTGATCAAGTCAGAAGATTTAAAAAAATCTACCCAAAACTCAGTCCCACATCATCTAACAATCTCTCATAATCTACTCCCCACTACAAAACATCCTATTATATTTCCTGCAAGCATGTGCAAGCATCTTATTGGCTTTTAAACAGTTATCCAATAGGTGGTTACGGACCATACGTAAACCCACGCTATTACCTATGCAGTGTTTTGCCGAGGTTGGAAAATGGTGGAGACAATTGTCTCCTTCATGACTAAAAAGTGGGGACATTTCTAATAAATCTGAGACAACAGTTTTTACAATTGTTCCTACAAAATAAACAATAAAAAGATTGCAATAACTTGATGATTTACCTGACTTTTTGAGGTCTATAACTGTTACCAGCTGTTTTCATAGAAATAAGAACACCAAATACTAGTTGACTCATTGAATTCACTGATTAAATATAGTTGAAAATTTAAAAGCATAACTGTTTAAACTTTAACTTAACAAACTATGTACACTGCTTTTTCTTTTGACATCAGTTCTTTATATTCTGACAGTTAACTTTGAAAGATTTTTCTTTGCTTAGCTCTCCTCCAGTGCTCAAGAACCCCAAGAAAATCAAAGTTCTTTATATCCCCTCCCCCAAGTTTGATGATGAGAATGTCATCTACCCTCTCTGGAGACAGTCTCTGGAGACAGTCTATTTCTCATAGCGGTTTTTGTCTGATTTTGGGCACTAAACGCTATTTCTTAATAAGGGCATGCATTTGCACATGGTAAAAAATGAAAACACGACTGTTTAATTTTCCTTTTTAATGTTACCCATGTTTTAGCAATAGGTATTTAGTATCGATATGAAAGAGGGTTTGAACAATCTCAGTGGTGTTAGGTACTGACAGCTATTTTATCAGAACCTCTGATTTTTAAGTAACGTATGTTTCACAATGAATTATGTAGAGAATAATTAACAGCATAAATTTGATACTGAATTTATGTCACAAGGGAAAAAAGTGTTAATTTGGTTAGGGCCTGGTCGGCGCTCTCACTGACCTGGACATTTTGCAAGGCGATAGCGCCCTTGACCTCCCCACACGTCAACCCCGTTCCACAGCGACCCTGCACCGCAGGTGATGGACAAACGTCCTTAACCTCCGCATCCGCTGACTCCCGTGAACCACCGCGCCGACTTTCCGACAATGAACAAATGTCTTCCATTTCATCATAGGACAATTCCGATTCCAATGTCTGGAACCCGTCCATTTCGTCGAGGAAATCGCCTGACCACAGAATAAGCGCTAGCAAGCGGCCATCTTTGTTTACATAGAGTTACATAGTAAAAGCTTGTAGCCACCACTCCTATGAAAATACTTTACAGATTTTCATGAAACTTCACAGGAATGTTGCTCTTGATATCTTGTTGATACTAGCAAAATTTCAGGTCGGCTGGAAATTCAATATGGCCACCAGGGCTAAAAATAAATTTAAAAAAAATTATTGTGTAGCGACTACTTCTTGAAAACTATAAGTGATATTTGATATGGGACTTTTTCTAAAATGATATGATGTTGGTCCCTGTTGAATTTTTTTTTGATTTAACATTAAACATGGCTGCCACGGCCATCTTTGTTTACATAGAGTTATATAGTAAAAACTGTTTACATAGAGTTATATGTAAAAACTTGTAGTGACTACTCACCTGAAACTACTTGACAGATTTTTATGAAACTTCAGAGGAATATTGATCAAGCTATCAAAAACGTATCAGTAAAGCTTCAAGGTCATTGACGATAGTTGCCGCTTTGTCCGACACACTTTCTTTTTCGGACCATAACTCGAAAAGTATTAAAGGAAATGAATTGAAACCTGGAACATTGATAGAGTGCAAGAACCGTAACTCTCATCATTCAAATTTTAGAGTTATTGCCCTTTGTAATTTTATACTTAGAATTTTTTGTCCAGAGCATATCTTCAAAACTAATAATGGGACTGCAATGAAACTTCACAAAATGATAGAGGGCAATGAGTGGAAGTACAGAGTGCAAGAACTGTAACTCTGTCATCATTTAAATTATAGTTATTGCCTTTTGTAAGTGTATACTTTGAATTTTTGTCCAGAGCGTATCTTCAAAACTACTGATGGGACTGCAATGAAACCAAACAATGATAGAGGGCAACGAGAGTGTAGAATGCAGAACCATACTTCTGACATCATTAAATTAAAATTAAGAGTTATTGCCCTTTGTAATTGTATACTTTGATTTTTTGTCCGGATCATATCTTCAAAATGAGAGGAAGTGCAGAGTGCAATGACCGTAACTGTGTCATCATTCAAATTAAAGTTATTGCCCTTTGTAATTTTATACTTACTAAGATTTTTTATCCGGAGCATAAACTACTAATGGAACTGCAGATTGTAAACTGCTGGGTGATACAAATCCATATGATAATTTGAGGATACATTTCGGGGACTGAAATTTAATGGTCAGTATTTAAATATATGTAAGGGTTATGGGTCAGAAAATGGCCTAGAAAAAATTTCATTGGTCATTGTGTCCATGACAACAATTCCTAGAAATAACAACATAAAATGGTATGCATCTGCCTAAAGATCACTTATAGCTGATGTTGTATGTGTAGCCAGTTTACTGTTAGTAAGGGCAGGGGTGAATGGTACTGCATGAGAGGAAAGAGATAAAGGTGTTAAGCTCGTGTTATCTTTAAGATTGTGAATATCTGTGAGGGTGCACTCGTAATATCATGATAAAAGTAGGCCATTATATTGTCACAGTGAACCTTTGATGGAATAATCTTATTATCCCGTATTCTTTGCAACTCATATGTATAGTTATGGCCGTAAGCATGAATTTTATAAGGGCCTTGGTATTTGTCAGAAAGCTTCTTCGATTGTCCTATAATTGTTTAGAAACTGTTTCTCGAATTAACTAACAGATTGTGAATATCTGAGAGGGTGCACTTTTAATATCATGATAAAAGTAGGCCATTATAATCTTATTATCCCGTATTCTTTGCAACTCATATGTATAGTTCTGGCCGTAAGCATGAATTTTATAAGGGCCTTCGTATTTGTCAGAAAGCTTCTTCGATTGTCCTATAATTGTTTAGAAACTGTTTCTCGAATTAACTAACAGTCGTGCACCAGCATGGGAATGGTTTGAGGCAAGTTTAGAGTCAGGCTCAATCATGACTGTACAATTATTTGGCACTCTAGAAAGACAAATCTGGAATCTGACAGATTGTTGAGACAGGACAGTGACGTTAGACACTGCTCTAGCTAACCCAGTGTGGTAGGAAGAATTGAACACAATGAAACAATGGATTTACCGGCAGCTGTCTGTAATGTTGAAGCATCATAGCAAAATCTAATCCTTGCATATCTTTTTTTATCATATCTGTTTGGGCAATCATTACTAAATGATCTGCGTTTCTGCAGCTCCAACACATATACATAGTGTGGGTGGGAGAGTTAAACTGGTTTGGTGGTTTATAGCTTGGATGCTGATGGCGGTTAGTGGGGATGCTTGACAATATGGTTTGATTGTTGTGAATGCATTTGCTGAAAGTTATGTCCCTTGTCTTCATCGGGAGCATGTAGTGAGGAGATTGCTTGTACTATATTGCTCAGCTTTTCTTCAAAATTGTGAAACCATGTAGAATAACTGTCGATTTTTTATTGTATCTATCTACTGCTGATAAAGTGTGTGATTCGCGGGAGCATTTGCGGTGGCTGTACGTCTTGATATCGAAATAACATCTCCAACTGTTTCCGTGTCACCTTTAAGAAGCTCAGGTTTGATTGAAGGTAACACTCCGTTTATTAAGATTTGAATTTAATTCTCATCAGAGAGTCCTGTTAACCTAGCGGTGTGCCCGACTTGTCCTCTACTGGATGGAATGTCCTCAGCTTTGGTTGGTTTTCTGCCTTGTCTAGTTTCTACACTCATTCTTCCGCCTTCCACCAATTGTGACCAAGTTATTGTATGGGGTTATGTGGGTTATACTCGCTTGGCTTAGGTCCTCGGGTGATCACTTCTGTGAAAACAATCAATCCAGAATGCAGAACAACTTTCTTTTAATGTACCGTGTTGACTCTAAATAGAGAAATTAGTTTTAAGTGAGGACAAATAGTAAGGACAAATAGTGAGGACAATTAGTGAGGTGAGGACAATTAGTGAGGACAATTAGTGAGGACAATTAGGTCCTAATACCTACTGTATGAGGTCATTTGTCTCTCACGTGTTTCTCTCTTTTATGTCCTCACAAGACCTCACCCTGCTACATGTCCCAATCTTCAAATTAGCTATCATTTAAACGATAGTAGGCCATACCATAGTAGACAGACAGTTTGTCCCCACATCAACATGCTCTCTTTCTCTCTCTGTTGTGACTGATACATATAAGTATATTGTAAATACAGACATATTTGTACTCCTAGTGATTGATTCATAAAAAGAAATAATAAATTCTATTGAATAATTGTATGCTATTAAATACATATACAATGAAATTAGCAGACCTTTTGCACCAAACTGCACTTGTAGTATTAATATAGTACAGCATTAATATATGTATGGCACACCTTCCAAATAAGTCCTCTTATACAGATTAAATCTCACAGATGTTTCATTGTACATAGTCAAATGCACATATTAATATATTAAGTATTGTCACTAATAATTCATTAAATTCCAAACACTATAAATCCACTACAGTATATAAGTTCAAACATATGAACGAAACCAAAGGAGTCTTTTTCAACTAGTCATCGTTAGTCCATTGTCTCAACGTAAAAGTATCTCGTCACCATATCAAAATCAGTTTATTAGGTAACCAATAGAAAATGCAATGCCACTGTCCTTTATTCTGTAGATTGAATTCGAGCGTTGTTCAATGTTCATAAATCAGAGTAATGGTGTTTGAAGCCACACATTTCCACACTTTTTCCTCTTCATCCGAACTAATGATGTCCCTTCTGCAATTGTCCAATTGAATTCCGGGTAGAGGAATTATGTCCGCTGCGTTTCCATATTGCAAGCTCATTTCACACCGAATTTCGGGTAGGGGAATTATGTCCCCGGCATCCCCATCTTGTAAGCTTATTTCACGCCCATCTTGCGAGCTCATTTCACTGATTGCTCAATCATCACAAGAATCTACAAAATCTCCCGACCAAAGTACCATGGCTACTATTTTTTTTCCAAATCTGTACACTCCCTAATAACGTCGGGGATGAAAAGCACTGGAACACATTCTATAACGTCGCAAACTCGTTAACAGAATTGTCGTGGGGTAAACTCAATAATTTCTGAATTAAAATGCACAAAATAGAACTGGAAAAAATAGCAGTTAGATGTATATTGTATCTCTCATAGACTTATTCCATAGAATAACTAAGGTCTGCATTATATCGAAGGATAGGGGCAATTACGCAAAGTTTTCTGATAAGATTTATGCTTTATAGTCAAAAACACAAGTAAAGTTGAACCAATAGGCCCATTGTGTATAGGTCATATTGTTCGCAGAGCGGCCACAATTTGCAACAACATACAGGTGTGTGTTGTCACATTTATTATGCCCCTGGCATTCGAGAATGCTGAAAGGGGCATTGTGTTACCCCTGACCGTCCGTTCGTTCGTTCGTCCCTTCCGTCTGTCCCTTCCGTCCATCCCATCCTAATTGGTTTCCGCTCAATAACTTTTGAAAAGGTCCATGTTTGTAATTAATATTTGCTGTGTAAGCTGTGTAATTATAAAATACTTTCGTGGTCTAACCTTCCGAAGAACAGATATTTCTGTCTTTGTTCTAGCACTTGTTCTAAATATTAAAACTAAAGCATCCAAATGGCAGACGACATATCTCGGTGATTTTCCCGATGATTAAACTGTCAATCAATCTGCTCTTATTTCTGTCACTGATACTTTTATATTTTCTCTTTTGGTAGAAACTGTTTCCACATACTTTTCTTCTGTTTTACAGTTTTGTTTTACGTTGAATTAACTTCTTAATAAAAAAATGTCTCATTCTTGGCCTCCAAGGAAACAGTCCTGACTGATCTAATCTTAGTTCATAAACTAAGTACACTCAGTAAAACAATACATTGTCACTATATCTCATACGACAATAACTTTACAAAATCAATTCTACAATCTCAAATAGGCCATCCTGTGCCCACAAACTAATTTACCAGATGCAACGGCTATAAGGGTTCCATGTGTTTGGTTATGGTAGTTTAACTCTGGAATCGTCAACATCTACGAGATTCAGTCCTTGATTACATATCGGATGATAATGCCACACTCATATCCATAGTCTCCAATGAAACTGCGACATGATACCCAATAATGTCCAATCAACGACCACTGTCAAAACTTGACAAAAACAAAACGTGTATGCATTTTCCAAGTTTCGTTTAAACTGGCTGATCAAATTTCCCTAATTTGACAATCATCTCTCTCCAAGACATAGTTGACATTACTCCAACAGAAACATTTCAAAACAAAATATTCATCAAAGAAAAATTCATTTGTGAAAACAGAATCCTCTCAGAAGGTTTGACTACTTCGATCTAGTCGATGATGAATGTAATATTTCGAAGTACAGAAACAAATCGTAAATGGGTAGTCTGTTGTTCACTAATCGTAGTTTAAAGTTTGTTTAAATGAAGTTATATTTACGGATTTGGCACACTTATTAATAAAGAATAAACAATTTCCATTTGTGTCTCTTGTAATCATAATGTGTATCATAAAACCCACCATAAACCTCATCAAAGTTTCCAGTTCTAAACTCTGACCCATATTTAAATCCATTTTCTGCAAAAATACATCTTCAGTGCAAACATAAGTTGCCTTTGTTTTAAACAAACATTCCATAAACATACTCGAACATATCAACAGCAACATGTTGTCTTCCATGTTGATCGTTACTATTCTAATACATGTAAGTATACAAGTTCATATCGCACCTCGCTGCCACCAGTGTTGGGAAAGGTGTTATCTTTATATATATATATATATAGAGGATCTTAAACTCTTTCCCATTCCATATAAGATTTATGAAACTCGTTATGAATTATTTTTAATTTTAACGAGCCTTTTGGGGAGTTTCATAAATCTTATATGGAATGGGAAAGAGTTTAAAGATCCTTTTTATCACATAACACTGCAATCAAATTAGCAAATAAATAATTCAGATGGACATAGAACCGCCATGACGTCGGACACATTTTAGTGCCAAAACGTCATAAAATATGTGACGTCGTAACGTCGCGTCTCACACATGACGTTGCGTATAAAAGAGTTCATATTTTACCTCTTTACAAAATACTTTACGCCAACCTTTTAACAAACCAGCAACAATGTTTTGTATAACGTGCATTATTTTTATAAGCTGTCACAAACAGTAAGTTTATAACTCAGATCTGGGTGAATTTGTAATAAATAAAATAGTTTCAGTTAATAAACTTGCGTAGTGTTACAGGTTTAACTCAACCAATCAAAATCGTTCCAGGTTATATTACACGTGTGTCATACAACAGAATATTAAATGGGTGTTCGACACTGCTAACAAGAGACGTTATGTGATAAATATATATATATATATATATATATATCGTTGTGTCCTCAAAGTTGGAAGTTAAATCACATATAAATCCACTCTTTGGTTACACACTTTTATTTTCTATGTTTATAACACCATTTCTATTTAAAAAAACAATGATAATTTCAAACACAATTTTAACAATGATAATTAATAATAATAAAATCCAATCTAAGTCCTAAATAACATCCAAAATCTACCTAAAAACTGACTCAATGCATGCGTGCATGCGGCCCTTTTTATAGGGGCTTTAATCTTATGAATATTAATGAGTTAGCATGTAGGCCATTGCTAAGCTTTAACCTCGATGCTGCATCCCAGTGAACTTTCACCAGTGAACTTCTGCCATTAACAGTCATAAATCATTTAGCAGGCATGCCCGTGCTATGACAGTCATAAATCATTTAGCAGGCATGCCCGTGCTATGACAGTCATAACTTATTTAGCAGGCATGCCCGTGCTATGACAGTCATACCTTATTTAGCAGGCTTGCCTGTGCTATGACAGTCATACCTTATTTAGCAGGCATGCCTGTGCTATGTAAATGATACTAAGCATGCACCGAGGAACCTATGTCTGATACACTGAATACAAAACTAATCAAACTAATACTGTATCTAATCAACTCATAACACACATCATAATAATAATAACTATAAGTATATTGTAAATACAGATATATTTGTATTCTAAGTGATAGATTCACAAAAAGATTCATTTCGCACAAAACTGCACTTGTAGTATTAATGATAATATAGTATAGCATTAATATGTATGGCACACCTTCTAAATAAGTCCACTTATATAGATTAAATATCACAGATGTTTCATTGTACATACTCAAATGCACATATTAATATATTAAGTATTGTCAATAATAATTCATTAAATTCCACTGCCGAAAAAGTATAAATCCGTTATTGTAACACTACAGTACATGTATATGAGTTCAAACATATGAACAAAACTAAATGAGTCTTTTTCAACTAGTGTCATCGATAGTTTATCGTCTATACATGTGCACGTGTGTTTCTCAACGTAAAAGTATCTCGTCACCATATTCAAATCAGTTAATTAGGTAACCAGTTAAGACAATGCAGTGCCACTGTCCTTTATTCTGTAGATTGAATTTGAGCGTTGTTCAATGTTCATAAATCAGAGTAATGGTGTTTGAAGCAACACATTTCCACACTTTGCTCTGCTTGGCCGGGCTTGTCAACCTCTCTACTTTCCTCTGGTTTTTCCTCTTTGTCGGAACTAATGATGAGATTTCCATATTGCGAGGTAATTTCACATGGAATTTTGGGTAGGGGAATTATGTCCCTGGCGTCGTCATCTTGTGAGCTCATTTCAAGTCCATATTCCGAGCTCATTTCACTGATTGCTCGTCATCACAAGAATCAAAAAAATCTCCCGACCAAATTACCATAGATACTGCTTTTTTTTCCAAATCTGTACACTCCCTAATAACGTCGGGGATGAAATGCCCTGTGTGACACTATGTCACAAGGCATTAATAAATAACAAGTCCAGACTCTTAAATACACGCTTTAATAACCTTTAAAGCTACCCCATTTTAATGTCTGGTCGTATAGTGGTATACTAATTCTAACAGACTCTACTGCCCAACCAATCTCTAACCCAATCTCTCACAATCTCTTTAAACATCCCAGTATATACTTGCACGCACGTACTTGCACGCACGTGCAAGCCTCCCATTGGTTGTTTACACAGTTATTCAGTAGGTCGTAATAAAATGTACTATGCCTACGTTATACCTGAATAAACTACTACAATACTGCTATTAAAGAGAGCTATCACAAATTGTAGAATATAAGGTAAATTACTATTAACTGGGATAAACTTATTAAACTATTATTATTACTTATTAAAGGGTATGGTAGTGTTACAAATTCCTTTCATATTTAATTTGAAATGTTATAATGAAATTTTAACAGTTCTAATCAAGTTCTTAGACTAAAATGTAAGATTAAATGTTTGTGCCATTAGTCACTGTATACATATAAATAAATCCAGTTACACATAGAAGAAAGAACTGCAGTTCAAATCCACGGTAAATGTAAATGCTACGGCACAAAAGTTAGTCACAGTAATTACTGCAAAGCGTCTATGTATATGGCCACGTCCCATTTTGTTTGTCACACCATTTTAGATAACCGCAAGTCCCTTTAAAGTTGTATGCAGAGAGCTCATTAATCTGTCCAGGTAAATTCCTATAGGTAATTCCGAACACCTGTTGAGTGGTACTGTAGTTCCAATTTAGCTATAGGTAAACGATTATCGTCTATTAGCAGTGCCTCTCCACCTGTTTATGGGAAGATAGCTGGCAAATGTAGATATAAAAACACGAATTAACTAAAGGTAATTCCAAGATCCAAATAATAATGTCTGAAGTAACGAGAATTAAAATGTTGTCCGAAATAATTATAATAAATAATCCAAATGTTGTGATGTTAATCCAAAAGTTGTTAACGATAAATAAATAATCCAAATGTTGTGATTTTAATCCAAAAGTTGTCAAAAATAATTATAACTAATAATTAGTCCCAGTTCTCTTCAGTATCCCAATAATCGAAGGCCCGGAGTGCCCTGACTGTATGTTTTCCACTACAACCCGTGGTCGATGGCGGTTGCGTGGAGTGTTGGTGGTCCCTGGCACATACAACCACCAAAACCCCACGGCGGCAACCTCTGCGAC
This sequence comes from Cyrtodaria siliqua, assembly GCA_037043455.1. NCBI lineage: Eukaryota > Metazoa > Mollusca > Bivalvia > Adapedonta > Hiatellidae > Cyrtodaria > Cyrtodaria siliqua. The sequence goes on along the minus strand of JAWPHD010003746.1, from coordinate 106,121 downwards.
TATGGTCCCCCATGTGTGTCCGCGGTCTGGCTGCGAGTTCCTCCGGTACTATGGGTAGTGTCTCCACCTGTTCCGGGATGGCCAAATGACTGCCCGGCACGACGACCGCTATGAGTGGAGTTTGCCATCCTGTTGGTAAGTCGAAAGCCGAAATCCGTCGTGGCTTCCGATAACAGACGATAACGCCCTCTTCCGTCTGCACTCCCACTTCCCGAGTTTGAGGGGTTACTTGTACAGCCCTCTCAACTGTGGTGGTCAAACCCACTAGTCGCCCCTTCAGCATTTCCAACATTGCTAGCAGTTCCAACAAATTTACTAAATTGTTCATTCTGACTTCCAGACGGACTAACGGAATAATCGTGAATGGATGTTGGGACTGTTACCATTCTGACTTTATATATGTTCTTTTCATCCGTGGGTTCTATCGCTATCTGGGTTTAACGATCTCCACGACAACTTCTTTTTCTTTCTTTTTTATTGCCCAATTAGTTAGTCGCTGACAGTTCCTATGGCAAAAGTTATTAATGTATGGGGTAGCCTACGGGACTAAACCATTGTTAGTCCATCTAAATTACACATGTTCTATTTACAACAAGTCTGGATTCAGTTTTTGACTGACGTCACCAGTTGATATTACACCAATGTATATAAGTGTATATATTAGTATACAATGTTCACAATAACATAATGTATATATATATAGCTAGTCTGTATTATTACATTCCTACATATATCGATATATCCGGATATTTACACAGATACCGTGTCAACTTGACCTAAATTCGGGTAGATCATAGGGTATATTCCGTCCATTGGCGTATCACTTGATGAAAGGGATGCTGGTCCCTTTTCAGCGCAAACCGGCTGATCGGACGCTCCAGCCGACATCGTAACCATTTCCGTTTCCTGCGGTCTTCTCTGAGAGTTCACCGTATACTCACACAAACTTTTGACAGAACAGAGCTTCTTACATTTACCCCGTTTACAACAACACCCCAAAATAATTGCACCCGCAGTAAGAGCCATTAGGGTCATTGTTCCAAACGAAAATCCCCAATTTTGAAAGGTTGAGTTATGGGATGCCGAGTTGTCCGTCGTCCGTCCGTCGTCCGCTGTTAACTTTTGTCTCGTTAAGACGATAGGGCCTTCATTTTTCATCCAATCTTTACCAAACTTTTAGAGGTTGTTAATATCAATGATAGCTCGGATGAGTTCGAAAACCAGCCAGATTGGCCAAGTATTAGCTGAGTTATGGCCCTTGATTTAGTTAAAAATGCTATATTGCTATATTTTGCCTCGTTAAGACGATAGGGCCTTCATTTTTCAACCTATCTTTACCAAACTTTACCACATTGTTAATATCAATGAAAACTCGGACAAGTTCGAAAACCAGCCAGATCGGACCAGTAACACCAGAGTTATGGTCCTTGATTTAGTTAAAAATGTTATATTGCTATATTTTGCCTCGTTAAGATGATCGGGCCTTTGTTTTTCATCCTATCTTTACCAAACTTTACCACATTGTTAATATCAATGAAAGCTCGGACAAGTTTGAAAACCAGCCATATCGGACTAGTTACAGCGGAGTTATGGCCCTTGATTTAGTAAAAAATGCTATATTTTGCCTCGTTAACGTGATAGGGGCTTCATTGTTCATCCGATCTTTACCAAACTTTATCAGATTGTTAATGTCGTTGAAAGCTCGAACAAGTTCGAAAACCAGCCATATCGGTACAGTAACAGTGGAGTAATGGCCCTTGATTTAGTTACAAACGCTATATTTTGCCTCGTTAACGCGATAGGGGCTTTATTGTTCATCCGATCTTTACCAACCTTTATCAGATTGTTAATGTCGTTGAAAGCTCGAACAAGTTCGAAAACCAGCCATATCGGACCAGTAACAGCGGAGTTGTGGCCCTTGATTTAGTTAAAAATGCTATATTTTGCCTTGTTAAGATGATAGGGGCTTCATTGTTCATCCGATCTTTACCAAACTTTATCAGCTTGTTTATGTCATTTAAAGCTCGAACAAGTTTGAAAACCAGCCATTTCAAACAAGAAACAGCAGAGTTATGGGCCTTGATTTAGTTAAAAATGCTATATTTTGCCTAGTTAAGACGATAGGGGCTTCATTGTTCATCTGATCTTTACCAAACTTTATCGGATTGTTAATATCAATGAAAGCTCAGACAAGTTCGAAAAACAAACATATCGGACCAGTAACAGCTTAGTTATGGCCCTGGATTTAGTTCAAAACGCTATATTTTGCCTCGTTAAGACGAAAGGGCCTTCATTTATTTTTTTTTTTTTTTTTTTTTTTTTTTTTTTTTTTTTTTTTTTGATTGATTATTTTTATTTTTCAAATTTCCTTTTTTCAATTTTTTATTTTTTGTTTTAATTTTTTAATTGATTTAGTTAAAAATGCTATATTTTGCCTTGTTAATATGGTAGGGCCTTCATTTTTCATCTGATCTTTACCGAACTTTAACAGATTCTTTAGTTCTGACCTTTGATCTAGTTCAAAAGCTGTTTTTTGCCCGAAACTTCCAAAAAAACGTAAATGTCAGTCACAAACTTCATTGATGTTATAAGAGCCATATTAGCAAGTAGAGCGTCCACAGGCCCTCTTGGGCCTCTTGTTTATCTGGTCTTTACCATATTGGTTTAGAGTGTTAAAATAATTTCCAACCCCCACCCATTTTTAGCTCTGCTGGCCCTTTAGCTCTACTGGCCAGGGGCCAGCAGAGCTTATGGGATGGTGTGGTGTCTGTCGTCTGTCGTCCGTCCGTTAACTTTTACCTCGTTAAGACAATAGGTCCTTCATTTTTCATCCAATCTTTACGAAACTTTAAAATATTGTTAATATCAATGAAAGCTCGGACAAGTTTGAAAACCAGCCAGATTGGATCAGTAACAGCGGAGTTACGGCCCTTGATTTAGTTAAAAATGCTATATTTTGCCTCGTTAAGACGATAGGGCCTTCATTTTTCATCCGATCTTTACCAAACTTTATCACATTGTTAATATCAGTGAAAGCTCGGACAAGTTTGAAAACCAACCAGATTGGATCTGTAACAGCAGACTTATGGCCCTTGATTTAGTTAAAAATGCTATATTGCTATATTTTGCCTCGTTAAGACTATAGGGCCTTTATTTTTCATCCTATCTTTACCAATCTTTACCAGATTGTTAATAACAATGTAAAACTCGAACAAGTTCGAAAACCAGCCATATCGGACCAGTAACAACGGAGTTATGGCCCTTGATTTAGTTAAAAATGCTATATTTTGTTTCGTTAAGAAGACAATAGGGGCTTTATTGTTCATCCGAACTTAATCAAACTTGATCAGATTGTTAATGTCAATGAAAGCTTGGACAAGTTCGAAAACCAGCCATATCAGACTAGTAACAGTGGAGTTATAGCCCTTGATTTAGTTAAAAATGCTATATTGCTATATTTTACCTCGTTAAGATGATAGGGCCTTCATTTTTCATCCTGTCTTTACCACATTGTTAATATCCGAAAGCTCGGACAAGTTCGAAAACCAGCCATATCAGACTAGTAACAGTGGAGTTATAGCCCTTGATTTAGTTAAAAATGCTATATTGCTATATTTTACCTCGTTAAGATGATAGGGCCTTCATTTTTCATCCTATCTTTACCACATTGTTAATATCCGAAAGCTCGGACAAGTTCGAAAACCAGCCATATCAGACTAGTAACAGTGGAGTTATAGCCCTTGATTTAGTTAAAAATGCTATATTGCTATATTTTACCTCGTTAAGATGATAGGGCCTTCATTTTTCATCCTATCTTTACCACATTGTTAATATCCGAAAGCTCGGACAAGTTCGAAAACCAGCCAGATTAGACTAGTAACACAGGGCCCGACATTAGGCATTGTCCGATAGGTTTTGGCAACCCAGACTAGGGTCCGGACAAGTTGATTCTGAATCCTGATTGTCCGATCGGGCAAGTAGAACATTTTTTATAGAACAAAATCAAAATGAAAACCCACGCCAAAATACGCTGAAAACCCACGTAAAATGACAAAATTCAAACCTCACCGTAGCGAGTGGTGTGATTGTAAACTAGACAGTTTTGCGCATGTGCGGCAGGATTTTCCCTGCCGATATATATAGATAGTGTATATATAGATAGTTGCTTGTCGCAACACGTTGCTTGGGATCCCTGTATTTGACGTTTTATTCTCCCGATTTTGAATGACAAAAAGCATTCCTTATGTTGTGAAAATATTGTTAATAAAATACAACAAAAGCAAGTTGTTTAATTATACGCTAATCATAAATTTTACGAAATAAAAATAGCTTGAACAGTTTGCGACAATCACATACGACCGATTTGCGGATTGTATACATGTATCACGCTTCATCGGATCGCAATCTCTGAATAGAAATGTCGAAATGTTTCAATAAAAGATCATTCCTTTTCTGGTTCCAGACTGCTTTATTTTACATGTTTTAATGCCTTTACGGTAAAAAATTGAGATTTCATATTCGGACAAGTTCATTATAGGTCAGGACAAGTGGATTTCTGAAGTCACTTGTCCGACTGACAGGACAAGTGGATCCAAAAGTTAATGTAGAGGCCTATAACAGCGGAGTTATGGTCCTTGATTTAGTTAATAATGCTATATTGCTATATTTTTCCTCGTTAAGAGGGTAGGGCCTTCATTTTCCATCTGATCTTTACCAAACTTTACCAGATTCTTTAGTTGTGGCCCTTGATTTAGTCAAAAAGCTGTTTTTTGCCCGAAACTTTCAAAAAAAACATAAATGGCAGCCACTCGCTTCATTGATGTTAGCCAGTAGAGCATCCACAGGCCCTCTTGGGCCTCTTGTCATTTTCTACTGTTGCTACATTTTCTAATTCGTTTGTCAGATGCCCCATTGGAATTTTTTTAATGGTTTTAATTGATTTTGGTATATGGATCGTTAGGTTTGGGAGTCTCTGAGACAAAGGGTTCCAAATCGGAATCTGCGTTACATTTACATGACGTAACAATGCTTCATCCTGTGCTCGTAGCTGGACGTCACTGACTTGTTTATAACCTGACGAGAAAGAGAGATACTTATTTGACACCGCGCAGTTTGAAGGTAAAGTAACGATGCTTAATGGTGGTTGAACAACTTTTGATATTACTTGCTTATCGTCCCCTTCAAATACTATCGAAAACTGTAATGATCCTGTGGTAGCGATTGCCCAACTGTAATGATCCTGCAATAGCGACGTTAATAACATCAACTCGCAATTTTGCCAAAAATTGATCAAAAGGTCGAAGGTCAACAATGAAACTGGCTAACCACTTAGCTCTAGTGGTTGTAATTTCATTTGTCTTTTGGAAGATTACATTCTGGTATAACATAACAGACATTGTTATGTCAAACAGTATTGTGTACAGTATAGCCCTCATGTTTCTGAAAAATACAGAAATTTACACTTAAAATCAAACAACACATTATTATGTTTGAAGCATGTTTGAAGCCTAATGCAATCCACTAATCGCTTTGATGGCTGTTACCATCTTTCTCATTTTCTCACATTGTGTCTGTTTCGAGGATTTTTTTCGTGAAAAACGCTTCTTGCGTGAGATAACAGAAATCTCATTTCCCTTTTTATCTGGCTCATCTGAACAAATTGACATGTTATCGGAATCTGACACCCTCATTTTGGTTGCACCTGATGAAAATGAGATGTGTGTTGTTTCCATTTTAACAATCTCCTTATCATCTGACGAAAAAGAAGGGCACCACCAATATAGGAATCGCGTCGTCGCTACGTCTAACCTCAACCACCAGAGAGTGGCAGAGACCCGTCCCATGCTGTATTGAACAACTGGGTGACACAGGAGTTCTGTTGTAGGACCATTCCCTACTCTTGGGTAACACAAGAGTAATGCAGGAAGCCTTCCAGCGTTGTAATGAACCCCTGGGTGACACGGGAGTTCTGTTGTAAGAACCGTCCAACGTAGAACCTTGTGAAATGCCGTGGTTATAATCCGATACAGAGAAATTGAAATGATTCAAAATACACCAATTCCGTTGTTAGTAATTCCGTAGTAGGATAAGTATGGTAAATCTGTTTAATAATTCCATAGTCGAATAATCACGGCAAATCCGTTTAATAATTCCATAGTCGAATAATCACGGCAAATCCATTTAATAATTCCATAGTCGAATAATCACGGCAAATCCGTTTAATAATTCCGTAGTAGGATAATCACGGTAAATCCGTTTAATAATTCCGTTTAATAATTCCGTAGTAGGATAATCACGGTAAATCCGTTTAATAATTCCATAGTCAAATAATCACGGTAAATCCGTTTAATAATTCCGTAGTGGGATAATCACGGTAAATCCGTTTAATAATTCCATAGTTGAATAAGCACGGCAAATCCGTTGAATAATTGCACAGTTGAATAACGAAATAATTCCAAAGCAGCTTATTCTTAAACTTTAAACTAACACTATTTTGCCAGATGCTTTATTCCAACAAAACCAGAGTATAGCCAACTTCATAAATATAATTCTTATATCCAAAACCAGAGAATAATTATTCCTAATAAACGTAGGTGTTGTGTTGGTGTTCCTTTTTCCTCCTTCAAATAATCCTGGTTGACTCGTGTCTGTTTAGAAGAGAAAGTTATGCCGCAAATTCGACATTTGAATCATTTTATATAACCATGATAACAGCAGCAAACTCCAGCCTGCAGTCTATACTCAACAGTGTACATTGTCGTGGTACAATTTTCAACCTCAAATTCACTAATATTATCCTTTGGTCGATATATATGCAACTAACTACTTCTTGGGCTTCTCTTGTCTGTTTTAAAACATAAAATAATTATAATCCATGTTCTGCCGTCCTCAAAATCCTTTGGCAACTTCCGTGGTCTTTCGTGGTCTAACCTTCCGAAGAACGACTGTTTCTGTCTTTGTTCTAGCACTTGTTCTAAATATTATAACTAAAGCATCCAAATGGCAGACGACATATCTCGGTGATTTTCCCGATGATTAAAATGTCAATCAATCTGCTCTTATTTCTGTCACTGATACTTTTATATTTTCTCTTTTGGTAGAAACTGTTACCACATACTTTTCTTCTGTTTTACAGTTTTGTTTTACGTTGAATTAACTTCTTAATAAAAAAATGTCTCATTCTTGGCCTCCAAGGAAACAGACCTGACTGATCTAACCTTAGTTCATAAACTAAGTACGCTCAGTAAAACAATACATTGTCACTATATCTCATACGACAATAACTTTACAAAATCAATTCTACAATCTCAAATAGGCCATCCTGTGCCCACAAACTAATTTACCAGAGGCAACGGCTATTAGGGTTCCATGTGTTTCGTTATGGTAGTTTAACTCAGGAATCGTCAACATCTACGAGATTCAGTCCTTGATTACATATCGGGTGATAATGCCACTCATATCCATAGTCTCCAATGAAACTGCGACATGATACCCAATAATGTCCAATCAACGACCACTGTCAAAACTTGACAAAAAAAAAACGTGTATGCATTTTCCAAGTTTCGTTTAAACTGGCTGATCAAATGTCCCTAATTTGACAATCATCTCTCTCCAAGACACAGTTGACATTACTCCAACAGAAACATTTCAAAACAAAATATTCATCAAAGAAAAATTCATTTGTGAAAACAGAATCCTCTCAGAAGGTTCGACTACTTCGATCTAGTCTATGATGAATGTAATATTTCGAAGTACAGAAACAAATCGTAAATGGGAAGTCCGTTGTTCACTAATCGTAGGTCAGAGTTTGTTTAAATGAAGTTATATTTACGGATTTGGCACACTTATTAATAAACAATAAACAATTTCCATTTGTGTCTCTTGTAATCATAATGTGTATCATAAAACCCACCATAAACCTCTTCAAAGTTTCCAGTTCTAAACTCTGACCCATATTTAAATCCATTTTCTGCAAAAATACATCTTCAGTGCAAACATAAGTTGCCTTTGTTTTAAACAAACATTCCATAAACATACTCGAACATATCAACAGCAACATGTTGTCTTCCATGTTGATCGTTACTATTCTAATACATGTAAGTATACAAGTTCATATCGCACCTCGCTGCCACCAGTGTACGGAAAGGTGTTATCTTTATATATATATATATATATATATATATATATAGAGGATCTTGAACGAGTTCCCATTTTATATAAGATTTATGAAACGAGTTCTGAATTATTTCAATTTTAACGAGCCTTTTGGCGAGTTAAAATTAAAAATAATTCATAACGAGTTTCATAAATCTTATATGGAATGGTAAACAGTTTAAGATCCTTTTTATCACATAACACTGCAATCAAATTAGCAAAAAAATAATTCAGATGGACATAGAACCGCCATGACGTCAGACACATTTTAGCGCCTAAACGTCATAAAATATGTGACGTCGTAACGTCGCGTCTCACACATGACGTTGCGTATAAAAGAGTTCATATTTTACCTCTTTACAAAATAGTTTACGCCAACCTTTTAACAAACAAGCAACAATGTTTTGTATAACGTGCATTATTTTTATAAGCTTTCACAAACAGTAAGTTTATAACTCAGATCTGGGTGAATTTTTAGCTCTACTGATCAGAGATCAGCAGAGCTTATACCGTGGTGCGGCGTCCGTCGTCCGTCTGTCTGTCCGTCTGTCCGTCTGTCCGTAAACTTTTATTTGTAGCGACTTCACAGCTGAAACTACTGGATGGATATTCATGAAACTTTACAGAAATGTTGCCCATAAAGTCTAGTTGATCCTAGCAAAAATTCATGTTGATGTGAAATCCAAGATGGCCGCCAAAGCTAAAAATAGAGTTTTAAAATACAAGTTTGTAGCGACTTCTTCTTGAAAACTATAAGTGATATTGATATGGGACTTTTTCTAAAATGATCAGCATGACATGATGTTGATCCTAGTCAAAAATCGTTTTGATTCAACGTTAAACATGGCTGCCAGCGGCCATCTTTGTTTACATAGAGTTATATAGTAAAAACTTGTAGCGACTACTTCTCTGAAACTACTTGGCGGATTGTCATGAAACTTTACAGGAATGTTGCTCTTGATGTCTAATTAATCCTAGAAAAATTTCAGGTCGGCCGGAAATTCAAGATGGCCGTCACAGCTAAAAATAGATTTTTAAAAAATAAGTTTGTAGCGACTACTTCTTGAAAACTATAAGTGATATTGATATGGGACTTTTTCTAAAATGATCAGCATAACATGATGTTGATCCTAATCAAAAATCGTTTTGATTCAACGTTAAACATGGCTGCCAGCGGCCATCTTTGTTTACATAGAGTTATATAGTAAAAACTTGTAGCGACTACTCCTCTGAAACTACTTGGCGGATTGTCATGAAACTTTACAGGAATGTTGCTCTTGATGTCTAATTGATCCTATCAAAATTTCAGGTCGGCCGGAAATTCAAGATGGCCGTCACAGCTAAAAATAGATTTTTAAAAAATAAGTTTGTAGCGACTACTTCTTGAAAACTATAAGTGATATTGATATGGGACTTTTTCTAAAATGATCAGCATGACATGATGTAGATCCTTGTGGAAAATCGTTTTGATTCGACGTTAAACATGGCTGCCAGTGGCCATCTTTGGTTACATAGAGTTATATAGTAAAAACTTTTAGCGACTACTCCTCTGAAACTACTTGATGGATGTTCATGAAACTTCACAGGAATGTTGCTCTTGATGTCTAGTTGATCCTAGAAAAATTTCAGGTCGGCCGGAAATTCAAGATGGCCACCACAGCTAAAAATAGATTTAAAATAAATAAGTTTGTAGCGACTACTTCTTCAAAACAATAAGAGATATTGATATGGGACTTTTTCTAAAATGATCAGTATGACATGATGTTGGTCCTTGTCGAAAATCGTTTTGATTTGACCTTAAACATGGCTGCTTTGTTTACATAGAGTTATATAATGAAAACTTGTAGCGACTACTTCTTTGAAACTACCTGACGGATTTTCATGAAACTTCACAGGAATGTTGCTCTTAATGTCTTATTGATCTTAGCAAAATTTCAGGTCGGCCGGAAATTCAAGATGGCCGCCACGGTTAAAAATAGATTTTCAAAAAACAAGTCTGTAGCGACTACTTCCTGAAATCAAAATCAATCAGTAGAGCTTCAAGGTCATTGACCTCTTGTTAATAAATAAAATAGTTTCAGTTAATAAACTTGCGTAGTGTTACAGGTTTAACTCAACCAATCAAAATCGTTCCAGGTTATATACACGTGTGTCATACAACAGAATATTAAATGGGTGTTCGACACTGCTAACAAGGGACGTTATGTGATCAAATATATATATATATATATCGTTGTGTCCTCAAAGTTGGAAGTTAAATCACACATAAATCCACTCTTTGGTTACACATTTTTATTTTCTACGTTTATAACACTATTTCTATTTATAGAAAACAATGATAATTTCAAACACAATTTTAACAATGATAATGAATAATAATAAAATCCAATCTAAGTCCTAAATAACATCCAAAATCTACCTAAAAACTGACTCAATGCATGCGTGCGTGCGGCCCTTTTTATAGGGGCTTTATCTTATGAATATTAATGAGTTAGCATGTAGGCCATTGCTAAGCTTTAACCTCGATGCTGCATCCCAGTGAATTTCTGCCATTAACAGTCATAAATCATTTAGCAGGCATGCCCGTGCTATGACAGTCATACCTTATTTAGCAGGCATGCCTGTGCTATGTAAATGATACTAAGCATGCACCGAGGAACCTATATCTGATACACTGAATACAAAACTAATCAAACTAATACTGTATCTTATCAACTCATAACACACATCATAATAATAATAAATATAAGTATATTGTAAATACAGATATATTTGTATTCTAAGTGATAGATTCACAAAAAGATTCATTTCGCACAAAACTGCAATTGTAGTATTAATGATAATATAGTATAGCATTAATATGTATGGCACACCTTCTAAATAAGTCCACTTATATAGATTAAATATCACAGATGTTTCATTGTACATACTCAAATGCACATATTAATATATTAAGTATTGTCACTAATAATTCATTAAATTCCACTGCCGAAAAAGTATAAATCCGTTGTTGTAACACTACAGTATATGAGTTCAAACATATGAACAAAACTAAATGAGTCTTTTTCAACTAGTGTCATCGATAGTTCATCGTCTATACACATGCACGTGTGTTTCTCAACGTAAAAGTATCTCGTCGCCATATTCAAATCAGTTAATTAGGTAACCAGTTCAGAAAATGCAATGCCACTGTCCTTTATTCTGTAGATTGAATTTGAGCGTTGTTCAATGTCCATAAATCAGAGTAATGGTGTTTGAAGCAACACATGTCCACACTTTGCTCTGCTTGGCCGGGCTTGTCAACCTTACTACTTTCCTCTGGTTTTTCCTCTTTGTCGGAACTAATGATGAGATTTCCATATTGCGAGGTAATTTCACATGGAATTTTGGGTAGGGGAATTATGTCGCCATCTTGTGAGCTCATTTCAAGTCCATATTCCGAGCTCATTTCACCGATTGCTCGTCATCACAAGAATCAAAAAAATCTCCCGACCAAATTACCATAGCTACTGCTTTTTTTTCCAAATCTGTACACTCCCTAATAACGTCGGGGATGAAATGCCCTGTGTGACACTATATCACAAGGGCATTAATAAATAACAAGTCCAGACTCTTAAATACACGCTTTAATAACCTTTAAAGCTACCCCATTTTAATGTCTGATCGTATAGTGGTATACTAATTCTAACAGACTCTACTGCCCAACCAATCTCTAACCCAATCTCTCACAATCTCCTTAAACATCCCAGTATATACTTGCACGCACGTACTTGCACGCACGTGCAAGCCTCCCATTGGTTGTTTACACAGTTATTCAGTAGGTCGTAATAAAATGTACTATGCCTACGTTATACCTGAATAAACTACTACAATACTGCTATTAAAGAGAGCTATCACAAATTGTAGAATATTAGGTAAATTACTATTAACTGGGATAAACTTATTAAACTATTATTATTACTTATTAAAGGGTATGGTAGTGTTACAAATTCCTTTCATATTTAATTTGAAATGTTATAATGAAATTTTAACAGTTCTAATCAAGTTCTTAGACTAAAATGTAAGATTAAATGTTTGTGCCATTAGTCACTGTATACATTATAGAATTACACATAGAAGAAAGAACTGCAGTTCAAATCCACGGTAAATGTAAATGCTACGGGCACAAAAGTTAGTCACAGTAATTACTGCAAAGCGTCTATGTATATGGCCACGTCCCATTTTGTTTGTCACACCATTTTAGATAACCGCAAGTCCCTTTAAAGTTGTATGCAGAGAGCTCATTAATCTGTCCAGGTAAATTCCTATAGGTAATTCCGAACACCTGTTGAGTGGTACTGTAGTTCCAATTTAGCTATAGGTAAACGATTATCGTCTATTAGCGTCTAGCAGTTCCTCTCCACCTGTTTATGGGAAGATTGCTGGCAAATGTAGATATAAAAACAGAATTAACTAAAGGTAATTCCAAGATCCAAATAATAATGTCTGAAGTAACGAGAATTAAAATGTTGTCCGAAATAATTATAATAAATAATCCAAATGTTGTGATGTTAATCCAAAAGTTGTTAACGATAAATAAATAATACAAATGTTGTGATTTTAATCCAAAAGTTGTCAAAAATAATTATAACTAATAATTAGTCCCAGTTCTCTTCAGTATCCCAATAATCGAAGGCCCGGAGAGCCCCTGACTGTATGTTTTCCACTACAACCCGTGGTCGATGGCGGTTGCGTGGAGTGTTGGTGGTCCCTGGCACATACAACCCCAAAACCCCACGGCGGCAACCTCTGCGACTATGGTCCCCCATGTGTGTCCGCGGTCTGGCTGCGAGTTCCTCCGGTACTATGGGTAGTGTCTCCACCTGTTCCGGGATGGCCAAATGACTGCCCGGCACAACGACCGCTATGAGTGGAGTTTGCCCTCCTGTTGGTAAGTCGAAAGCCGAAATCCGTCGTGGCTTCCGATAACAGACGATAACGCCCTCTTCCGTCTGCACTCCCACTTCCCGAGTTTGAGGGGTTACTTGTACAGCCCTCTCAACTGTAGTGGTCAAACCCACTAGTCGCCCCTTCAGCATTTCCAACATTGTTAGCAGTTCCAACAAATTTACTAAATTGTTCATTCTGACTTCCAGACGGACTAACGGAAATGTAGATATAAAAACACGAATTAACTAAAGGTAATTCCAAGATCCAAATAATAATTTCTGAAGTAACGAGAATTAAAATGTTGTCCGAAATAATTATAATAAATAATCCAAATGTTGTGATGTTAATCCAAAAGTTGTTAACGATAAATAAATAATCCAAATGTTGTGATTTTAATCCAAAAGTTGTCAAAAATAATTATAACTAATAATTAGTCCCAGTTCTCTTCAGTATCCCAATAATCGAAGGCCCGGAGTGCCCTGACTAGTCGCCCCTTCAGCATTTCCAACATTGTTAGCAGTTCCAACAAATTTACTAAATTGTTCATTCTGACTTCCAGACGGACTAACGGAAATGTAGATATAAAAACACGAATTAACTAAAGGTAATTCCAAGATCCAAATAATAATTTCTGAAGTAACGAGAATTAAAATGTTGTCCGAAATAATTATAATAAATAATCCAAATGTTGTGATGTTAATCCAAAAGTTGTTAACGATAAATAAATAATCCAAATGTTGTGATTTTAATCCAAAAGTTGTCAAAAATAATTATAACTAATAATTAGTCCCAGTTCTCTTCAGTATCCCAATAATCGAAGGCCCGGAGTGCCCCGACTAGTCGCCCCTTCAGCATTTCCAACATTGTTAGCAGTTCCAACAAATTTACTAAATTGTTCATTCTGACTTCCAGACGGACTAACGGAAATGTAGATATAAAAACACGAATTAACTAAAGGTAATTCCAAGATCCAAATAATAATTTCTGAAGTAACGAGAATTAAAATGTTGTCCGAAATAATTATAATAAATAATCCAAATGTTGTGATGTTAATCCAAAAGTTGTTAACGATAAATAAATAATCCAAATGTTGTGATTTTAATCCAAAAGTTGTCAAAAATATTTATAACTAATAATTAGTCCCAGTTCTCTTCAGTATCCCAATAATCGAAGGCCCGGAGTGCCCCGACTAGTCACCCCTTCAGCATTTCCAACATTGTTAGCAGTTCCAACAAATTTACTAAATTGTTCATTCTGACTTCCAGACGGACTAACGGAAATGTAGATATAAAAACACGAATTAACTAAAGGTAATTCCAAGATCCAAATAATAATTTCTGAAGTAACGAGAATTAAAATGTTGTCCGAAATAATTATAATAAATAATCCAAATGTTGTGATGTTAATCCAAAAGTTGTTAACGATAAATAAATAATCCAAATGTTGTGATTTTAATCCAAAAGTTGTCAAAAATAATTATAACTAATAATTAGTCCCAGTTCTCTTCAGTATCCCAATAATCGAAGGCCCGGAGTGCCCTGACTAGTCGCCCCTTCAGCATTTCCAACATTGTTAGCAGTTCCAACAAATTTACTAAATTGTTCATTCTGACTTCCAGACGGACTAACGGAAATGTAGATATAAAAACACGAATTAACTAAAGGTAATTCCAAGATCCAAATAATAATTTCTGAAGTAACGAGAATTAAAATGTTGTCCGAAATAATTATAATAAATAATCCAAATGTTGTGATGTTAATCCAAAAGTTGTTAACGATAAATAAATAATCCAAATGTTGTGATTTTAATCCAAAAGTTGTCAAAAATAATTATAACTAATAATTAGTCCCAGTTCTCTTCAGTATCCCAATAATCGAAGGCCCGGAGTGCCCTGACTAGTCGCCCCTTCAGCATTTCCAACATTGTTAGCAGTTCCAACAAATTTACTAAATTGTTCATTCTGACTTCCAGACGGACTAACGGAAATGTAGATATAAAAACACGAATTAACTAAAGGTAATTCCAAGATCCAAATAATAATGTCTGAAGTAACGAGAATTAAAATGTTGTCCGAAATAATTATAATAAATAATCCAAATGTTGTGATGTTAATCCAAATGTTGTGATTTTAATCCAAAAGTTGTCAAAAATAATTATAACTAATAATTAGTCCCAGTTCTCTTCAGTATCCCAATAATCGAAGGCCCGGAGTGCCCTGACTAGTCGCCCCTTCAGCATTTCCAACATTGTTAGCAGTTCCAACAAATTTACTAAATTGTTCATTCTGACTTCCAGACGGACTAACGGAAATGTAGATATAAAAACACGAATTAACTAAAGGTAATTCCAAGATCCAAATAATAATTTCTGAAGTAACGAGAATTAAAATGTTGTCCGAAATAATTATAATAAATAATCCAAATGTTGTGATGTTAATCCAAAAGTTGTTAACGATAAATAAATAATCCAAATGTTGTGATTTTAATCCAAAAGTTGTCAAAAATAATTATAACTAATAATTAGTCCCAGTTCTCTTCAGTATCCCAATAATCGAAGGCCCGGAGTGCCCTGACTAGTCGCCCCTTCAGCATTTCCAACATTGTTAGCAGTTCCAACAAATTTACTAAATTGTTCATTCTGACTTCCAGACGGACTAACGGAAATGTAGATATAAAAACACGAATTAACTAAAGGTAATTCCAAGATCCAAATAATAATGTCTGAAGTAACGAGAATTAAAATGTTGTCCGAAATAATTATAATAAATAATCCAAATGTTGTGATGTTAATCCAAATGTTGTGATTTTAATCCAAAAGTTGTCAAAAATAATTATAACTAATAATTAGTCCCAGTTCTCTTCAGTATCCCAATAATCGAAGGCCCGGAGTGCCCTGACTAGTCGCCCCTTCAGCATTTCCAACATTGTTAGCAGTTCCAACAAATTTACTAAATTGTTCATTCTGACTTCCAGACGGACTAACGGAAATGTAGATATAAAAACACGAATTAACTAAAGGTAATTCCAAGATCCAAATAATAATTTCTGAAGTAACGAGAATTAAAATGTTGTCCGAAATAATTATAATAAATAATCCAAATGTTGTGATGTTAATCCAAAAGTTGTTAACGATAAATAAATAATCCAAATGTTGTGATTTTAATCCAAAAGTTGTCAAAAATAATTATAACTAATAATTAGTCCCAGTTCTCTTCAGTATCCCAATAATCGAAGGCCCGGAGTGCCCTGACTAGTCGCCCCTTCAGCATTTCCAACATTGTTAGCAGTTCCAACAAATTTACTAAATTGTTCATTCTGACTTCCAGACGGACTAACGGAAATGTAGATATAAAAACACGAATTAACTAAAGGTAATTCCAAGATCCAAATAATAATTTCTGAAGTAACGAGAATTAAAATGTTGTCCGAAATAATTATAATAAATAATCCAAATGTTGTGATGTTAATCCAAATGTTGTGATTTTAATCCAAAAGTTGTCAAAAATAATTATAACTAATAATTAGTCCCAGTTCTCTTCAGTATCCCAATAATCGAAGGCCCGGAGTGCCCTGACTAGTCGCCCCTTCAGCATTTCCAACATTGTTAGCAGTTCCAACAAATTTACTAAATTGTTCATTCTGACTTCCAGACGGACTAACGGAAATGTAGATATAAAAACACGAATTAACTAAAGGTAATTCCAAGATCCAAATAATAATTTCTGAAGTAACGAGAATTAAAATGTTGTCCGAAATAATTATAATAAATAATCCAAATGTTGTGATGTTAATCCAAAAGTTGTTAACGATAAATAAATAATCCAAATGTTGTGATTTTAATCCAAAAGTTGTCAAAAATAATTATAACTAATAATTAGTCCCAGTTCTCTTCAGTATCCCAATAATCGAAGGCCCGGAGTGCCCTGACTAGTCGCCCCTTCAGCATTTCCAACATTGTTAGCAGTTCCAACAAATTTACTAAATTGTTCATTCTGACTTCCAGACGGACTAACGGAAATGTAGATATAAAAACACGAATTAACTAAAGGTAATTCCAAGATCCAAATAATAATTTCTGAAGTAACGAGAATTAAAATGTTGTCCGAAATAATTATAATAAATAATCCAAATGTTGTGATGTTAATCCAAAAGTTGTTAACGATAAATAAATAATCCAAATGTTGTGATTTTAATCCAAAAGTTGTCAAAAATAATTATAACTAATAATTAGTCCCAGTTCTCTTCAGTATCCCAATAATCGAAGGCCCGGAGTGCCCCGACTAGTCGCCCCTTCAGCATTTCCAACATTGTTAGCAGTTCCAACAAATTTACTAAATTGTTCATTCTGACTTCCAGACGGACTAACGGAAATGTAGATATAAAAACACGAATTAACTAAAGGTAATTCCAAGATCCAAATAATAATTTCTGAAGTAACGAGAATTAAAATGTTGTCCGAAATAATTATAATAAATAATCCAAATGTTGTGATGTTAATCCAAAAGTTGTTAACGATAAATAAATAATCCAAATGTTGTGATTTTAATCCAAAAGTTGTCAAAAATAATTATAACTAATAATTAGTCCCAGTTCTCTTCAGTATCCCAATAATCGAAGGCCCGGAGTGCCCCGACTAGTCGCCCCTTCAGCATTTCCAACATTGTTAGCAGTTCCAACAAATTTACTAAATTGTTCATTCTGACTTCCAGACGGACTAACGGAAATGTAGATATAAAAACACGAATTAACTAAAGGTAATTCCAAGATCCAAATAATAATTTCTGAAGTAACGAGAATTAAAATGTTGTCCGAAATAATTATAATAAATAATCCAAATGTTGTGATGTTAATCCAAAAGTTGTTAACGATAAATAAATAATCCAAATGTTGTGATTTTAATCCAAAAGTTGTCAAAAATAATTATAACTAATAATTAGTCCCAGTTCTCTTCAGTATCCCAATAATCGAAGGCCCGGAGTGCCCTGACTAGTCGCCCCTTCAGCATTTCCAACATTGTTAGCAGTTCCAACAAATTTACTAAATTGTTCATTCTGACTTCCAGACGGACTAACGGAAATGTAGATATAAAAACACAAATTAACTAAAGGTAATTCCAAGATCCAAATAATAATTTCTGAAGTAACGAGAATTAAAATGTTGTCCGAAATAATTATAATAAATAATCCAAATGTTGTGATGTTAATCCAAAAGTTGTTAACGATAAATAAATAATCCAAATGTTGTGATTTTAATCCAAAAGTTGTCAAAAATAATTATAACTAATAATTAGTCCCAGTTCTCTTCAGTATCCCAATAATCGAAGGCCCGGAGTGCCCTGACTAGTCGCCCCTTCAGCATTTCCAACATTGTTAGCAGTTCCAACAAATTTACTAAATTGTTCATTCTGACTTCCAGACGGACTAACGGAAATGTAGATATAAAAACACGAATTAACTAAAGGTAATTCCAAGATCCAAATAATAATGTCTGAAGTAACGAGAATTAAAATGTTGTCCGAAATAATTATAATAAATAATCCAAATGTTGTGATGTTAATCCAAAAGTTGTGATTTTAATCGAAAAGTTGTCAAAAATAATTATAACTAATAATAAGTTCCAGTTCTCTTCAGTATCCCAATAATCGAAGGCCCGGAGTGCCCTGACTAGTCGCCCCTTCAGCATTTCCAACATTGTTAGCAGTTCCAACAAATTTACTAAATTGTTCATTCTGACTTCCAGACGGACTAACGGAAATGTAGATATAAAAACACGAATTAACTAAAGGTAATTCCAAGATCCAAATAATAATTTCTGAAGTAACGAGAATTAAAATGTTGTATGAAATAATTATAATAAATAATCCAAATGTTGTGATGTTAATCCAAAAGTTGTTAACGATAAATAAATAATCCAAATGTTGTGATTTTAATCGAAAAGTTGTCAAAAATAATTATAACTAATAATTAGTCCCAGTTCTCTTCAGTATCCCAATAATCGAAGGCCCGGAGTGCCCTGACTAGTCGCCCCTTCAGCATTTCCAACATTGTTAGCAGTTCCAACAAATTTACTAAATTGTTCATTCTGACTTCCAGACGGACTAACGGAAATGTAGATATAAAAACACGAATTAACTAAAGGTAATTCCAAGATCCAAATAATAATGTCTGAAGTAACGAGAATTAAAATGTTGTCCGAAATAATTATAATAAATAATCCAAATGTTGTGATGTTAATCCAAAAGTTGTTAACGATAAATAAATAATCCAAATGTTGTGATTTTAATCCAAAAGTTGTCAAAAATAAATATAACTAATAATTAGTCCCAGTTCTCTTCAGTATCCCAATAATCGAAGGCCCGGAGTGCCCTGACTAGTCGCCCCTTCAGCATTTCCAACATTGTTAGCAGTTCCAACAAATTTACTAAATTGTTCATTCTGACTTCCAGACGGACTAACGGAAATGTAGATATAAAAACACGAATTAACTAAAGGTAATTCCAAGATCCAAATAATAATTTCTGAAGTAACGAGAATTAAAATGTTGTCCGAAATAATTATAATAAATAATCCAAATGTTGTGATGTTAATCCAAAAGTTGTTAACGATAAATAAATAATCCAAATGTTGTGATTTTAATCCAAAAGTTGTCAAAAATAATTATAACTAATAATTAGTCCCAGTTCTCTTCAGTATCCCAATAATCGAAGGCCCGGAGTGCCCCGACTAGTCGCCCCTTCAGCATTTCCAACATTGTTAGCAGTTCCAACAAATTTACTAAATTGTTCATTCTGACTTCCAGACGGACTAACGGAAATGTAGATATAAAAACACGAATTAACTAAAGGTAATTCCAAGATCCAAATAATAATTTCTGAAGTAACGAGAATTTAAAATGTTGTCCGAAATAATTATAATAAATAATCCAAATGTTGTGATGTTAATCCAAAAGTTGTTAACGATAAATAAATAATCCAAATGTTGTGATTTTAATCCAAAAGTTGTCAAAAATAATTATAACTAATAATTAGTCCCAGTTCTCTTCAGTATCCCAATAATCGAAGGCCCGGAGTGCCCTGACTAGTCGCCCCTTCAGCATTTCCAACATTGTTAGCAGTTCCAACAAATTTACTAAATTGTTCATTCTGACTTCCAGACGGACTAACGGAAATGTAGATATAAAAACACGAATTAACTAAAGGTAATTCCAAGATCCAAATAATAATGTCTGAAGTAACGAGAATTAAAATGTTGTCCGAAATAATTATAATAAATAATCCAAATGTTGTGATGTTAATCCAAAAGTTGTGATTTTAATCGAAAAGTTGTCAAAAATAATTATAACTAATAATTAGTTCCAGTTCTCTTCAGTATCCCAATAATCGAAGGCCCGGAGTGCCCTGACTAGTCGCCCCTTCAGCATTTCCAACATTGTTAGCAGTTCCAACAAATTTACTAAATTGTTCATTCTGACTTCCAGACGGACTAACGGAAATGTAGATATAAAAACACGAATTAACTAAAGGTAATTCCAAGATCCAAATAATAATGTCTGAAGTAACGAGAATTAAAATGTTGTCCGAAATAATTATAATAAATAATCCAAATGTTGTGATGTTAATCCAAAAGTTGTTAACGATAAATAAATAATCCAAATGTTGTGATTTTAATCCAAAAGTTGTCAAAAATAATTATAACTAATAATTAGTCCCAGTTCTCTTCAGTATCCCAATAATCGAAGGCCCGGAGTGCCCTGACTAGTCGCCCCTTCAGCATTTCCAACATTGTTAGCAGTTCCAACAAATTTACTAAATTGTTCATTCTGACTTCCAGACGGACTAACGGAAATGTAGATATAAAAACACGAATTAACTAAAGGTAATTCCAAGATCCAAATAATAATTTCTGAAGTAACGAGAATTAAAATGTTGTCTGAAATAATTATAATAAATAATCCAAATGTTGTGATGTTAATCCAAAAGTTGTTAACGATAAATAAATAATCCAAATGTTGTGATTTTAATCCAAAAGTTGTCAAAAATAATTATAACTAATAATTAGTCCCAGTTCTCTTCAGTATCCCAATAATCGAAGGCCCGGAGTGCCCTGACTAGTCGCCCCTTCAGCATTTCCAACATTGTTAGCCGTTCCAACAAATTTACTAAATTGTTCATTCTGACTTCCAGACGGACTAACGGAAATGTAGATATAAAAACACGAATTAACTAAAGGTAATTCCAAGATCCAAATAATAATTTCTGAAGTAACGAGAATTAAAATGTTGTCCGAAATAATTATAATAAATAATCCAAATGTTGTGATGTTAATCCAAAAGTTGTTAACGATAAATAAATATAATCCAAATGTTGTGATTTTAATCCAAAAGTTGTCAAAAATAATTATAACTAATAATTAGTCCCAGTTCTCTTCAGTATCCCAATAATCGAAGGCCCGGAGTGCCCCGACTAGTCGCCCCTTCAGCATTTCCAACATTGTTAGCAGTTCCAACAAATTTACTAAATTGTTCATTCTGACTTCCAGACGGACTAACGGAAATGTAGATATAAAAACACGAATTAACTAAAGGTAATTCCAAGATCCAAATAATAATTTCTGAAGTAACGAGAATTAAAATGTTGTCCGAAATAATTATAATAAATAATCCAAATGTTGTGATGTTAATCCAAAAGTTGTTAACGATAAATAAATAATCCAAATGTTGTGATTTTAATCCAAAAGTTGTCAAAAATAATTATAACTAATAATTAGTCCCAGTTCTCTTCAGTATCCCAATAATCGAAGGCCCGGAGTGCCCCGACTAGTCGCCCCTTCAGCATTTCCAACATTGTTAGCAGTTCCAACAAATTTACTAAATTGTTCATTCTGACTTCCAGACGGACTAACGGAAATGTAGATATAAAAACACGAATTAACTAAAGGTAATTCCAAGATCCAAATAATAATTTCTGAAGTAACGAGAATTAAAATGTTGTCCGAAATAATTATAATAAATAATCCAAATGTTGTGATGTTAATCCAAAAGTTGTTAACGATAAATAAATAATCCAAATGTTGTGATTTTAATCCAAAAGTTGTCAAAAATAATTATAACTAATAATTAGTCCCAGTTCTCTTCAGTATCCCAATAATCGAAGGCCCGGAGTGCCCTGACTAGTCGCCCCTTCAGCATTTCCAACATTGTTAGCAGTTCCAACAAATTTACTAAATTGTTCATTCTGACTTCCAGACGGACTAACGGAAATGTAGATATAAAAACACGAATTAACTAAAGGTAATTCCAAGATCCAAATAATAATTTCTGAAGTAACGAAAATTAAAATGTTGTCCGAAATAATTATAATAAATAATCCAAATGTTGTGATGTTAATCCAAAAGTTGTTAACGATAAATAAATAATCCAAATGTTGTGATTTTAATCCAAAAGTTGTCAAAAATAATTATAACTAATAATTAGTCCCAGTTCTCTTCAGTATCCCAATAATCGAAGGCCCGGAGTGCCCTGACTAGTCGCCCCTTCAGCATTTCCAACATTGTTAGCAGTTCCAACAAATTTACTAAATTGTTCATTCTGACTTCCAGACGGACTAACGGAAATGTAGATATAAAAACACGAATTAACTAAAGGTAATTCCAAGATCCAAATAATAATGTCTGAAGTAACGAGAATTAAAATGTTGTCCGAAATAATTATAATAAATAATCCAAATGTTGTGATGTTAATCCAAAAGTTGTGATTTTAATCGAAAAGTTGTCAAAAATAATTATAACTAATAATTAGTTCCAGTTCTCTTCAGTATCCCAATAATCGAAGGCCCGGAGTGCCCTGACTAGTCGCCCCTTCAGCATTTCCAACATTGTTAGCAGTTCCAACAAATTTACTAAATTGTTCATTCTGACTTCCAGACGGACTAACGGAAATGTAGATATAAAAACACGAATTAACTAAAGGTAATTCCAAGATCCAAATAATAATTTCTGAAGTAACGAGAATTAAAATGTTGTATGAAATAATTATAATAAATAATCCAAATGTTGTGATGTTAATCCAAAAGTTGTTAACGATAAATAAATAATCCAAATGTTGTGATTTTAATCCAAAAGTTGTCAAAAATAATTATAACTAATAATTAGTCCCAGTTCTCTTCAGTATCCCAATAATCGAAGGCCCGGAGTGCCCTGACTAGTCGCCCCTTCAGCATTTCCAACATTGTTAGCAGTTCCAACAAATTTACTAAATTGTTCATTCTGACTTCCAGACGGACTAACGGAAATGTAGATATAAAAACACGAATTAACTAAAGGTAATTCCAAGATCCAAATAATAATGTCTGAAGTAACGAGAATTAAAATGTTGTCCGAAATAATTATAATAAATAATCCAAATGTTGTGATGTTAATCCAAAAGTTGTTAACGATAAATAAATAATCCAAATGTTGTGATTTTAATCCAAAAGTTGTCAAAAATAATTATAACTAATAATTAGTCCCAGTTCTCTTCAGTATCCCAATAATCGAAGGCCCGGAGTGCCCTGACTAGTCGCCCCTTCAGCATTTCCAACATTGTTAGCAGTTCCAACAAATTTACTAAATTGTTCATTCTGACTTCCAGACGGACTAACGGAAATGTAGATATAAAAACACGAATTAACTAAAGGTAATTCCAAGATCCAAATAATAATTTCTGAAGTAACGAGAATTAAAATGTTGTCCGAAATAATTATAATAAATAATCCAAATGTTGTGATGTTAATCCAAAAGTTGTTAACGATAAATAAATAATCCAAATGTTGTGATTTTAATCCAAAAGTTGTCAAAAATAATTATAACTAATAATTAGTCCCAGTTCTCTTCAGTATCCCAATAATCGAAGGCCCGGAGTGCCCTGACTAGTCGCCCCTTCAGCATTTCCAACATTGTTAGCAGTTCCAACAAATTTACTAAATTGTTCATTCTGACTTCCAGACGGACTAACGGAAATGTAGATATAAAAACACGAATTAACTAAAGGTAATTCCAAGATCCAAATAATAATGTCTGAAGTAACGAGAATTAAAATGTTGTCCGAAATAATTATAATAAATAATCCAAATGTTGTGATGTTAATCCAAAAGTTGTTAACGATAAATAAATAATCCAAATGTTGTGATTTTAATCCAAAAGTTGTCAAAAATAATTATAACTAATAATTAGTCCCAGTTCTCTTCAGTATCCCAATAATCGAAGGCCCGGAGTGCCCTGACTAGTCGCCCCTTCAGCATTTCCAACATTGTTAGCAGTTCCAACAAATTTACTAAATTGTTCATTCTGACTTCCAGACGGACTAACGGAAATGTAGATATAAAAACACGAATTAACTAAAGGTAATTCCAAGATCCAAATAATAATTTCTGAAGTAACGAGAATTAAAATGTTGTCCGAAATAATTATAATAAATAATCCAAATGTTGTGATGTTAATCCAAAAGTTGTTAACGATAAATAAATAATCCAAATGTTGTGATTTTAATCCAAAAGTTGTCAAAAATAATTATAACTAATAATTAGTCCCAGTTCTCTTCAGTATCCCAATAATCGAAGGCCCGGAGTGCCCTGACTAGTCGCCCCTTCAGCATTTCCAACATTGTTAGCAGTTCCAACAAATTTACTAAATTGTTCATTCTGACTTCCAGACGGACTAACGGAAATGTAGATATAAAAACACGAATTAACTAAAGGTAATTCCAAGATCCAAATAATAATTTCTGAAGTAACGAGAATTAAAATGTTGTCCGAAATAATTATAATAAATAATCCAAATGTTGTGATGTTAATCCAAAAGTTGTTAACGATAAATAAATAATCCAAATGTTGTGATTTTAATCCAAAAGTTGTCAAAAATAATTATAACTAATAATTAGTCCCAATTCTCTTCAGTATCCCAATAATCGAAGGCCCGGAGTGCCCCGACTAGTCGCCCCTTCAGCATTTCCAACATTGTTAGCAGTTCCAACAAATTTACTAAATTGTTCATTCTGACTTCCAGACGGACTAACGGAAATGTAGATATAAAAACACGAATTAACTAAAGGTAATTCCAAGATCCAAATAATAATTTCTGAAGTAACGAGAATTAAAATGTTGTCCGAAATAATTATAATAAATAATCCAAATGTTGTGATGTTAATCCAAAAGTTGTTAACGATAAATAAATAATCCAAATGTTGTGATTTTAATCCAAAAGTTGTCAAAAATAATTATAACTAATAATTAGTCCCAGTTCTCTTCAGTATCCCAATAATCGAAGGCCCGGAGTGCCCTGACTAGTCGCCCCTTCAGCATTTCCAACATTGTTAGCAGTTCCAACAAATTTACTAAATTGTTCATTCTGACTTCCAGACGGACTAACGGAAATGTAGATATAAAAACACGAATTAACTAAAGGTAATTCCAAGATCCAAATAATAATTTCTGAAGTAACGAGAATTAAAATGTTGTCCGAAATAATTATAATAAATAATCCAAATGTTGTGATGTTAATCCAAAAGTTGTTAACGATAAATAAATAATCCAAATGTTGTGATTTTAATCCAAAAGTTGTCAAAAATAATTATAACTAATAATTAGTCCCAGTTCTCTTCAGTATCCCAATAATCGAAGGCCCGGAGTGCCCTGACTAGTCGCCCCTTCAGCATTTCCAACATTGTTAGCAGTTCCAACAAATTTACTAAATTGTTCATTCTGACTTCCAGACGGACTAACGGAAATGTAGATATAAAAACACGAATTAACTAAAGGTAATTCCAAGATCCAAATAATAATTTCTGAAGTAACGAGAATTAAAATGTTGTCCGAAATAATTATAATAAATAATCCAAATGTTGTGATGTTAATCCAAAAGTTGTTAACGATAAATAAATAATCCAATTGTTGTGATTTTAATCCAAAAGTTGTCAAAAATAATTATAACTAATAATTAGTCCCAGTTCTCTTCAGTATCCCAATAATCGAAGGCCCGGAGTGCCCTGACTGTATGTTTTCCACTACAACCCGTGGTCGATGGCGGTTGCGTTGAGTGTTGGTGGTCCCTGGCACATACAACCCCAAAACCCCACGGCAGCGAGCTCTGCGACTATGGTCCCCCGTGTGTGTCCGCGGTCTGGCTGCGAGTTCCTCCGGTACTATGGGTAGTGTCTCCACCTGTTCCGGGATGGCCAAATGACTGCCCGGCACGACGACCGCTATGAGTGGAGTTTGCCCTCCTGTTGGTAAGTCGAAAGCCGAAATCCGTCGTGGCTTCCGATAACAGACGGTAACGCCCTCTTCCGTCTGCACTCCCACTTCCCGAGTTTGAGTGGTTACTTGTACAGCCCTCTCAACTGTGGTGGACAAACCTACTAGTCGCCCCTTCAGCATTTCCAACATTGTTAGCAGTTCCAACAAATTTACTAAATTGTTCATTCTGACTTCCAGACGGACTAACGGAAATGTAGATATAAAAACACGAATTAACTAAAGGTAATTCCAAGATCCAAATAATAATGTCTGAAGTAACGAGAATTAAAATGTTGTCCGAAATAATTATAATAAATAATCCAAATGTTGTGATGTTAATCCAAAAGTTGTTAACGATAAATAAATAATCCAAATGTTGTGATTTTAATCCAAAAGTTGTCAAAAATAATTATAACTAATAATTAGTCCCAGTTCTCTTCAGTATCCCAATAATCGAAGGCCCGGAGTGCCCTGACTAGTCGCCCCTTCAGCATTTCCAACATTGTTAGCAGTTCCAACAAATTTACTAAATTGTTCATTCTGACTTCCAGACGGACTAACGGAAATGTAGATATAAAAACACGAATTAACTAAAGGTAATTCCAAGATCCAAATAATAATGTCTGAAGTAACGAGAATTAAAATGTTGTCCGAAATAATTATAATAAATAATCCAAAAGTTGTGATGTTAATCCAAAAGTTGTTAACGATAAATAAATAATCCAAATGTTGTGATTTTAATCCAAAAGTTGTCAAAAATAATTATAACTAATAATTAGTCCTATTTCTCTCTAGTATCCCAATAATCGAAGGCCCGGAGTGCCCTGACTGTATGTTTTCCACTACAACCCGTGGTCGATGGCGGTTGCGTGGAGTGTTGGTGGTCCCTGGCACATACAACCCCTAAACCCCACGGCAGCGACCTCTGCGACTATGGTCCCCCATGGGTGTCCGCGGTCTGGCTGCGAGTTCCTCCGGTACTATGGGTAGTGTCTCCACCTGTTCCGGGATGGCCAAATGACTGCCCGGCACGACGACCGCTATGAGTGGAGTTTGCCCTCCTGTTGGTAAGTCGAAAGCCGAAATCCGTCTTGGCTTCCGATAACAGGCGGTAACGCCCTCTTCCGTCTGCACTCCCACTTCCCGAGTTTGAGGGGTTACTTGTACAGCCCTCTGAACTGTGGTGGTCAAACCCACTAGTCGCCCCTTCAGCATATCCAACATTGTTAGCAGTTCCAACAAATTTACTAAATTGTTCATTCTGACTTCCAGACGGACTAACGGAATAATCGTGAATGGATGTTGGGACTGTTACCATTCCGACTTTATATAATATTATGTTCTTTCCATCCGTGGGTTCTATCGCTATCTGGGTTTAACGATCTCCACGACAACTTCTTTTTCTTTTTTTTTATTGCCCAATTAGTTAGTCGCTATCAGTTCCTGGGGTAGCCTACTGGACTAAGCCATTGTTAGTCCATCTAAATTACACGTTCTATTTACAACAAGTCTGGATTCAGTTTTTGACTGACGTCACCAGTTGATAATACACCAATGTATATAAGTGTATATATTAGTATACAATGTTCACAATAACATAATGTATGTTAATGTAATGTAATATATAATATAATGTAATGTAAATAGCTAGTCTCTATTATTACATTTCTACATATATCGATATATCCGGGTATTTACACAGATACCGTGTCAACTTGACCTAAATTCGGGTAGATCATACGGTATATTCCGCCCATTGGTGTATCAATTGATGAAAGGGATGCTGGTCCCTTTTCAGTTCAAACCGGCTGATCGGACGCTCCAGCCGACATCGAAACCATTTCCGTTTCCTGCGGTCTTCTCTGAGAGTTCACCGTATACCCACACAAACTTTTGGCAGAACAGAGATACTTACATTTACCCCGTTTACAACAACACCCGAAAATAATTGCACCCGCAATTAGAGCCATTAAGGTCATTGTTCCAAACGAAAATCCCCAATTTTGAAAGGTTGAGTTTTTACCTCTACTGGCCAAAGGCCAGCAGAGCTTATAGGATGCCGAGTTGTCCGTCGTCCGTCCGTCGTCCGTTGTTAACTTTTGTCTCGTTAAGACGATAGGGCCTTCATTTTTCATCCAATCTTTACCAAACTTTAAGAGGTTGTTAATATCAATGATAGCTCGGATGAATTCGAAAACCAGCCAGATTAGCCAAGTATTAGCGGAGTGATGGCCGTTGATTTAGTTAAAAATGCTATATTGCTATATATTGCCTCGTTAAGACGATAGGGCCTTCATTTTTCAACCTATCTTGACCAAACTTTACCACATTGTTAATATCAATGAAAACTCGGACAAGTTCGAAAACCAGCCAGATCGGACCAGTAACACCAGAGTTATGGTCCTTGATTTAGTTAAAAATGCTATATTGCTATATTTTGCCTCGTTAAGATGATAGGGCCTTCGTTTTTTATCCTATCTTTACCAAACTTTACCACATTGTTAATATCAATGAAAGCTCGGACAAGTTTGAAAACCAGCCATATCGGACTAGTTACAGCGGAGTTATGGCCCTTGATTTAGTTAAAAATGTTATATTTTGCCTCGTTAAGACGCTAGGGGCTTCATTGTTCATCCGATCTTTACCAAACTTTATCAGATTGTTAATATCAATGAAAGCTCGGACAAGTTCGAAAACCAGCCATATCGGTATAGTAACAGTGGAGTTATGGCTCTTGATTTAGTTAAAAATGCTATATTTTGCCTCGTTAACGCGATAGGGGCTTCATTGTTCATCCGATCTTTACCAAACTTGATCAGATTGTTAATGTCGTTGAAAGCTCGAACAAGTTCGAAAACCAGCCATAACGGACCAGTAACAGCGGAGTTGTGGCCCTTGATTTAGTTAATTTAGTTAAAAATGCTATATTTTGCCTTGTTAAGATGATAGGGGCTTCATTGTTCATCCGATCTTTACCAAACTTTATCAGCTTGTTTATGTCATTGAAAGCTCGAACAAGTTTGAAAACCAGCCATTTCAAACAAGAAACAGCGGAGTTATGGGCCTTGATTTAGTTAAAAAGGCTATATTTTGCCTCGTTAAGACGATACGGGCTTCATTGTTCATCTGATCTTTACCAAACTTTATCGGATTGTTAATATCAATGAAAGCTCAGACAAGTTCGAAAACCAAACATATCGGACCAGTAACAGCTTAGTTATGGCCCTTGATTTAGTTCAAAACGCTATATTTTGCCTCGTTAAGACGAAAAGGCCTTCATTTTTCATCCGATCGTTACCAAACTTTTTTTTTTTTTTAATTATTTTTTAATTATTTTTTTAAATTATTAATTTCTTTTTTTTTATTGATTGAATTTTCTTTTTTTTTGATATATATTGTTTTAATTTTTTATTTTTTATTTTTTTTATGTTTTAAATTTCTTTTTTTCAATTTTTTATTTTTTATTTTTTGTTTTAATTTTTTAATTGATTTAGTTAAAAATGCTATATTTTGCCTTGTAAATACGGTAGGGCCTTCATTTTTCATCTGATCTTTACCGAACTTTAACAGATTCTTTAGTTCTGACTCTTGATCTAGTTCAAAAGCTGTTTTTTGCCCGAAACATCCAAAAAAACGTAAATGACAGTCACTAACTTCATTGATGTTATAAGAGCCATGTTAGCCAGTAGAGCGTCCACAGGCCCTCTTGGGCCTCTTGGGGCCTCTTGTTTATCTGGTCTTTACCATATTGGTTTGGAGTGTTAAAATAAACTCCAGCCCCACCCATTTTTAGCTCTGCTGGCCCTTTAGCTCTACTGGCCAAGGGCCAGCAGAGCTTATGGGATGGTGTGGTGTCCGTCGTCTGTCGTCCGTCCGTTAACTTTTACCTCGTTAAGACAATAGAGCCTTCATTTTTCATCCAATCTTTACCAAACTTCAACATATTGTTAATATCAATGAAAGCTCGGACAAGTTTGAACACCAGCCAGATTGGATCAGTAACAGCGGAGTTATGGCCCTTGATTTAGTTAAAAATGCTATATTTTGCCTCGTTAAGACGATAGGGCCTTCATTTTTCATCCGATCTTTACCAAACTTTATCACATTGTTAATATCAATGAAAGCTCGGACAAGTTCGAAAACCAACCAGATTGGATCTGTAACAGCAGACTTATGGCCCTTGATTTAGTTAAAAATGCTATATTGCTATATTTTGCCTCGTTACGACAATAGGGCCTTTATTTTTCATCCTATCTTTACCAATCTTTACCAGATTGTTAATAACAATGAAAACTCGAACAAGTTCGAAAACCAGCCATATCGGACCAGTAACAGCGGAGTTATGGCCCTTGATTTAGTTAAAAATGCTATATTTTGTTTCGTTAAGAAGACAGTAGGGGCTTTATTGTTCATCCGAACTTTATCAAACTTGATCAGATTGTTAATGTCAATGAAAGCTTGGACAAGTTCGAAAACCAGCCATATCGGACTAGTAACAGCGGAGTTACGGCCCTTGATTTAGTTAAAAATGCTATATTGCTATATTTTGCCTCGTTAAGATGATAGGGCCTTCATTTTTCATCCTGTCTTTACCAAACTTTACCACATTGTTAATATCAATGAAAGCTCGGACAAGTTCGAAAACCAGCCAGATTAGACTAGTAACTAAACAGCGGAGTTATGGTCCTTGATTTAGGTAAAAATGCTATATTGCTATATTTTTCCTCATTAAGACGGTAGGGCCTTCATTTTCCATCTGATCTTTACCAAACTTTACCAGATTCTTTAGTTGTGGCCCTTGATTTAGTCAAAAAGCTGTTTTTTGCCCGAAACTGGCTGGCGTGGCGCAGTCGGTAGCGCGGCGGATTTGTAACCGGAGGCCCCGGGTTCAATCCTCCGTGGTGCTACTGTGTTCCGTCGGCGTGTTCTTGGGCAAGACACTTTTCCTTAGCCTCGTCCGTCGGATGTGGACGTAAACCGGGCGGTCCCGTGTATCGGTCTATCCTCCGAGCACGTTAAAGAACCATAGGAATCTATTCGATAATAAGAGTAGGGCAGGTTCCCGGATTCCTATGTATCCTTCCCCTCTCTCTGGGGCGGCTCTAAATAACCTGTACTGTGTTGATGAGCCGTTAAACAACATTCAATTCAATTCAAAAAAGACATAAATGGCAGTCACTCGCTTCATTGATGTTAGCCAGTAGAGCATCCACAGGCCCTCTTGGGCCTCTTGTCATATTCGACTGTTGCTACATTTTCTAATTCGTTTATCAGATGCCCCATTGGGATTTGTTTAATGGTTTCAATTGATTTTGGTATATGGATCGTTAGGTTTGGAAGTCTCTGAGACAAAGGGTTCCAAATCGGAATCTGCGTTACATTTACATGACGTAACAATGCTTCATCCTGTGCTCGTAGCTGGACGTCACTGACTTGTTCATGACCTGACGAGAAAGAGAGATACTTATTTGACGCCGCGCAGTTTGAAGGTAAAGTAACGATGCTTAATGGTGGTTGAACAACTTTTGATATTACTTGCTTATCGTCCCCTTCAAATACTATCGAAAACTGTAATGATCCTGTGGTAGCGATTGCCCAACTGTAATGATCCTGTGGTAGCGGTCGCTATTGCAGCCTTCCGCTGCAATAGCGACGTTAATAACATCAACTAGCAATTTTGCCAAAAATTGATCAAAAGGTCGAAGGTCAACAATGAAACTGGCTAACCACTTAGCTCTAGTGGTGTTAATTTCATTTGTCTTTTGGAAGATTACATTCTGGTATAACATTACAGACATTGTTATGTCAAACAATATTGTGTACAGTATAGCCCTCATGTTTCTGAAAAATACAGAAATTTACACTTAAAATCAAACAACACATATGTTTGAAGCATGTTTGAAGCCTAATGCAATCCACTAATCGCTTTGATGGCTGTTACCATCTTTCTCATTTTCTGACATTGTGTCTGTTTCGAGGATTTTTTTCGTGAAAAACGCTTCTTGCGTGAGATAACAGAAATCTCATTTCCCTTTTTATCTGGCTCATCTGAACAAATTGACATGTTATTGGAATCTGACTCCCTCATTTTGGTTGCACCTGATGAAAATGTGATGGGTGTTGTTTCCATTTTAACAATCTCCTTATCATCTGACGAAAAATAAGGAGGTGTGGTGGAAACACGTGTCAAATTAGGAACATTGGTGTCAGAATTAAGAGTTTTCATGACTTGAGTTATTGGGTAGCCCTATTGTCAACCCTTTTGTGTTTGTGATGTCGTTTGCATTTTTTTATTACTTTTGCCTTTTCGTTTGTCTGTTTGCGTGTTTGTTTTTGTGTTTTGTGGTTGACTGTCGTCCTTGAATGCTGCTTTCTCTGTCCGATATTTTTAGACTTCTTGAGTTATGTTGTGCACGCATTCGTTTACGTAATTCCATCAAAGGGATGTCAGATTCACCGTCAGAATTATTACGTTCTTGGCGGTAATGTTTGACTAATTGAGCTAATGGCAGTTCGTCGTCATCATTACTGTCAGATGTATCTGAGGTGGGGTTGGAATTATGATCGCTTATCGGTGGAACCACATAATTAGCTTTCCTAATTGGTCGACTTAACTTATCTGTTGGTATCTGCCATTCATCCACATTAGCTAAGCGTAGATGGTGTGCGTGTACCTTAGTGACAGATCCATCAAGCTGGCTCTTGATAATGTATGTGACGGGTGTGGTTTGTTTGTTAATGCGATAGTAAGGACGCCATTTTGATTCTAATTTGCTCTTTCGAGTGTGGTTTTTATAATAGACGTAATCCCCAACTTCAAAAGTGACTAGTTTAGTATTTTTGTTTGCATAATTGGCTTGTCGGCATTTTGCATCTTTAAGATTTTGATGAACTAAGAGAAATGATTTATGCTGTTGTTCTAGTGCGATTTTATGCATATCCTCACCCTCATATTTTCTGCGTGGTTTGAGAATTGTGTCTATCGGCAACACGACATCCCTATTGTATAATAGAAAGAATGGTGAAAATTTCAACGGCTCACTGACATTTAAGCGAATTGCAGCCAAAGCTTGATTCAAATACACATCCCATGTATTCAAATTATCCTTCAGTTTCTTTGCTCAAATATCACCTAACACGCGGTGGTACCTTTCTATTTAATTACTCTGAGGATGGTAATAGGACGTAGTAATATATGAATGTTTAAAGTAGCCAGGGTCTCTTTAACAGTTCTATTTATAAACTCTGAGCCATTGTCTGACACCAGAGCCATCGACGCCCCGTATCTTGGAAATATTTCATCAATTATCAAATGTGCGATTGTCGCAGCACTCTTATCGGGTACGGGAAATGCCTCGGGAAAGCTCGAAAATAGGTCGATAAAACTTACGACGTACTTGTTACCAGACAGTGATGTTGGATATGGGCCAGAAACGTCCACAGCTGCAAATGCATAGGGGGGAATATCGGTTTCTTGTAATGGAGGTTTGATCTTTTGCAAGTTTCTGGTTTGACAAGTAACACAACTAGAGACATAATTTAGCACTTCTTTAAACATGTTTGGCCAATAATACTTCTGTTTAATTGTGTCATATGTCTTGTCAACACCATATGTCCATTAGAGTCATGATATTGTTGAATAACCTCTGGTCTTAAGTGACTTGGGAGATAGAGACGTAAGATAGGATCAGAATCAGCGTTTGAGATACAGTACAATATATCATCGTGGATAACATGCCTATTTGCTAAGGTAGGTGTTAATTTGTCATTTCGAAGTCCAGCCTTGATTTCAACTAAAATTTCGTCTTTTTCCTGTTCAGTTACCATGTCTATGCCAGGTTCGATCTTAGGTTTCTTCAAATGATCTTCAAGATTAACAATGCACTTAACATACCTCCTTGGCTCAAACCTATTCGAATTCAGTGCATTAACTTGATAGGTGTTATCATTGATGTCAGGGTCATATCCCTCGGCATCCTCGGGTACAGCATCTAAGAACAAACGAGATAACATATCTGCGACACTGTTGTTCACCCCTGGGATGAACTCCAACTTGCAGTCATAGCCGGCAATACCGAGAGCCCACATTTGAATTTTCTTATTTTGTATAGGGGAACCTAACAGATATTTCAATGCAAGGTGATCTGACCTAATTATGAAGGGTGCCCCATGTAAAAAGTGATCTAACTTCTGCAATGCGTAATGAATCGCAAAAGCTTCTTTATAGTAGACCAACGACATTGGGTATCACTCAACTTGTGAGACAAAAAGTGAATGGTTTTTTAGCTCGACTGATCAGAGATCAGCAGAGCTTATGCCGTGGTGCGGTGTCCGTCGTCCGTCTGTCCGTCCGTCTGTCTGTCCGTAAACGTTTTTGTAGCGACTACTCCTCTGAAACTACTGAATGGATTTTCATGAAACTTTACAGAAATGTTGCCCATGAAGTCTAGTTGATCCTAGCAAAAATTCATGTTGATGTGAAATCCAAGATGGCCGCCAAATCTAAAAATAGATTTTTAAAAAACAAGTTTGTAGCGACTACTTCTTGAAAACTTTAAGTGATATTGATATAGGACTTTTTCTAAAATGATCAGCATGACATGATGTTGGTCCTTCTCGAAAATCGTTTTGATTCGACGTTAAACATGGCTGCCATCTTTGTTTACATAGTTATATAATGAAAACTTGTAGCGACTACTCCTCTGAAACTACTTGACGGATTTTCATTAAACTTGACAGGAATGTTGCTCTTGATGTCTAATTGATCCTAGCACAATTTCAGGTCGGCAGGAAATTCAAGATGGCCGCCACGGCTAAAAATAGATTTTTAAAAAATAAGTTTGTAGCGACTACTTCTTGAAAACTATAAGTGATATTGATATGGGACTTTTTCTAAAATGATCAGCATGTCATGACGTTGGTTCTTGTCGAAAATCGTTTTTGATTTGATGTTAAACATGGCTGTCAGCGGCCATCATTGTTTACATAGAGTTGTCTAGTAAAAACTTGTAACGACTACTCCTCGGTAATTTTCATGAAACTTTACAGGAATGTTGCTCTTGATGTCTAATTGATTCTAACACAATTTTAGGTTTGCCGGAAATTCAAGATGGCCACCATGGCTAAAAATAGATTTTGAAAATTCAAGTTTGTAGCGACTACTTCTTGAAAACTATAAGTGATATTGATATGGGACTTTTTCTAAAATGATCAGTATGACATGATGTTGATCCTTGTCAAAAAATATTTTGATTTGACATTAAACATGGCCGCCAGCGGCCATCTTTGTTTACATAGAGTTATATAATGAAAACTTCTAGCGACTTCTCCTATGAAACTACTTGATGGATTTTCATGAAATTTCACAGGAATGTTGACCTAGCTATCAAAAATCTATCAGTAGAGCTTCAAGGTCATTGATCTCTTGTTCTTTTTTTATACCAGGAACAGCCTCAGTTTGTTCATCAACTGGCTGTGTCAAGCAAGCTCCTATGCAATTGTTACTTGCATCCGTATAAAGAATATAAGGTTTTCCTGGGTCAGGGTAACCTAACATTGGTAATATCGCTAAACTGTTCTTCAAACTTTCAAAAGCCTCTTGACAGTTAGCGTCCCACTTAAATTTAGCATATTTTCTTGTGAAAATTATGATTGGTTGTGCTATTTCCGAAAACGTTGGAATAAATCGACGATAATAACTGCACATACCAATAAAGCTGCGTACATCTTTTACACAGGTAGGCGCAGGTAACGATTTTATGACTTCCACTTTCATTGGATTAGGTTTAATTCCGTCTTTATTGATAACAAAGCCTAAATACTCAGTCTCAGCTTTTAGGAAATTACATTTCTTTAACTTCAATTTTAAACGAGGTTGCCTTAACCGTTGAAATACTATTTCAATGTGAGACAAATGTTCTTCAAGTGTAGAACTGAATATCAAGATGTCATCAAGATAAGCAGTTGTGAAAATGTCTAACCCAGCAAGAACATGTGACATAATTTCTTGAAATACAACTGGTGCATTGGTTAACCCAAAAGGCATGACATTGAACTGAAATAGCCCTCTATGACAAGCAAAAGCTGTCTTTTCAATATCATCTTCGTTCATGGCTACTTGCCAATAACCTGATTTGAGGTCTAGTAATGAGAAGTATTTCGCTTTTCCTAAAAGGGCCAATAGGTCGTCCACTACTGGCAAAGGGTAGGCATTTGATTTTGTAATTTTATTTAAGGCCCTAAAATCTACACAAAATCGTTTATACCCATCCTTTTTATCTATAATGACCACGGGGAAACTCCAAGGAGATTTTGATCTGGAAATAATATTTGCATCTAACATTTCTTCTATTGCCTGATCAACTATTTTTCGGTTGTTTAGTGGTGTTCAATAGGGTCTGAATGTAATTGGTTTATAGTCGCCTGTGTCAATTTTCATTTTGACTGTTTCAGTGTGACTTAAATCAGTATCTTTCTGTGCAAACAAATCAGCATTTTGTTTTAGTATTTTAATTAATTTTGCCTTAAATTCGGGGGGAGCATCAACGCCATTAAATTCACTTTGATCCTTAAGATCACCATTTTGATCCTTAGTTACACTAGAAATTTGTTGATTTTGAATTAATTCTATTTTAACTACCGCACAACCCTTCCTTGAGGTAAATATTTTGTCTGTGGTGTTTGTTATCACAATAGGAACAATTTTATCTCTTTTTACTTTTGAAACTGAATTTGCAACTAATAAACCTGGTTCATAGCTAAGAAAACCACGTTCAACTGCTGAAACTTGGTAAGTTTGACCATTTGTTTGAAAATTAGGACTTTTCCTAATTCGACAATTACAAACTACGCTTGTTTGAGGTGGAAGTTTAGTATTCGATTTCAATCGAATTACCGATGAAATGTGAATATCTTCCTGAAGTGGTACATATTTACCAGCGACCCTAATACACCCAAGGTCATAATAAATACGAACACCATTATTAAGCAACCAGTCTTTTCCTATTATTATTCTCCTATTCATGCCCCTGACTACGTAAAATTTATGACTAATTTTGATACCCCTATCTCAAAAATGATTTCTGTGCTCCCATCGCAAGTAAGCGGACCTCCAGTAACAGACTGTAAATAAGCTTTGCGAGTTGTATTTAATTTTGGTTTTAGTTTAAATTTGTCATAAAAGTCTCAATGAATTAATGACACGTCACTTCCGGTGTCAGTTAACGCCCTAACTATTTTTTTCTGGATCCTTAACAAACAAGAATTTGGGTTTGATGTTAATGCAATATTAAATGTGGGTTTGCTTCTATTTCTCCTCCCACCGGCTTCTACATGCGAGGAGCGGAATCTTTTAACTGACCCCTAGCCAGTCTATCTTGCTGTCCGTTCGACCAATTTGTCTCATTGCGACATTCACTGGCAAAGTGACCTATTTACGGTCGATCGGCCTACGACGGGGTTTATTTTCAGTCATAGCACTTATTTCCCGTTTTTTCTTTCGACACTCGTCCACTACATGACCATTCTTATGACAATAAGAACATTTTTGCCACCTTAAATGGTCAACTTCCATAGGCTGTTCATGTGTCGGTTCATTATAATTCTGGTAATGATGACCTGCCCTTAACTGAAACCTCTTTCTAAGGTTTTGTTCTGCTGTTGCAGTAGCAATTGCATCTTGCAACGTGTTTGGGTTGGTTCGCATGGCTCGAAGTTTCATTCCTTCGTCATGGAGACCATCGATAAAATACCCTATCAATTGTCTATTCCTAACGTCTTGGGCCTGACCTGCAAAAGCGTCATCACCTAAGGCAATAAGACGTTCGGCATATACCTGAATTGTCTCATTACGTTTTTGAAGGACTTTGCGTAGTAACAAAAGTGCATGTTGTGGGTCAACAACTTCAGCGAAACGAGCTTGAAGTTCTGCTTTAACTTGTGCCCATGTGTGGGTAGGGTTTGCATCTATATACCTTTTTAAGAAATCACTAACGGGACTCTTACTCGCCTTATAAGCAACCAATTTAATACTGTCATTTGCCATGCCAACCAACAAAGAGTATTTCTCAATACTTTTTATCCAATCCTTAATAGTCCACTCAGCCTGTGAACCCACATCAAACTAATTGCAACTGAAATGATTTTCTATTTTTCTGATAGATACATATATTGCAAAAAATCACAAAAAAGTCTAGAAAAATCTAGATAGGCGAAATAAGTTTTTTTATGGCTCAAAAGGGTGCGTTTGTCATAAATCACTGCAGGTTTATGTGTATGTATATCTGCAACAAATTGTTACGAATAATACATTTCAATGAGGTATTACAATAAAAAAAACATAGCTAAATAATAAAAATTGGAAAGTTTGAATCAACGATGCATATAAATGCCTATTTTAGCACTGTTTCGTAAAATTCGCATATTGAATTACCCCACCCACTTAATTACAATGGATCTGCATTTGAATGTAAAACTGTGTTATAGGCAGTTTCATAGAACATTTTTGTGTAAACATTCATAATAAGATCGACGACGAAGCACTGGGGGTGGGGTATTGGGGTGGAAATTGACTAATGTATGATAATCGTCGGCATTGTCGGCAACTATTAATACCCAAGTCTTTGGCATTAAAATGTTATTTCTTTACGTATTTGCAACAGAAACACTTTATCTGCACAGAAACTATTATTGTGAAAAGCATTAGGTAATTGCAGTATGACTGACGAAGCTTTAAAAACACAAATATGTATATCTGTACATATCTGACTGTGCTTGATAAAAAAACAATACCTTGATTAAGGATCCTTCTTGTTACTTGACTTATATAAACTTTATGCATTCTTTGTTAGCAAAACATGACCTCTGTGATCCAAGCTTATTTGATAATTACTTTGGAGAGAGATAAGGAAAGTATAAAGAGTTTTATTACCTGGAGTTTTTCAATACCGAGTGATACTCATGACAATACGCCCAAATTCTAGCGCACTCGTTTGTTTTGTGCGAACTCCCACTCAGACTGGAAATCCCGTATTGAAAAACTCATTGTAATTAAGTTATATAATACATTTTTCTAAACTGTTAGTGTGGGTTTTTTTATTTGCAATACAAAATTACAGCATTTTTGCGCCCAAACTTATGTCAGTACAAAATTATAGTCATAATACGACATATTTTAGATTATAACTGTGATCACTTACATGTATACTGTCGCTTGTAACAAACTTGACTTGCAGAGACGTTTGGCAATTCTTTGCTAGGAAAATGTAACCAATATGGCCTCTGCTCCTTGGAATATACTTTTGGGTTAGATTATGGCATGTTAAAGTCCCTTCAAGTGGCAAATTTTACAACATACACCTTTTCTAAACCTGTATATAACTAAAACAATTTGAGAATCCAAACTCTATAGACACAATATAAACGGCTTTAACCAGCCAGGACAAACTCCAAAACTGCAGCGTCAAATTAAGAGTTATCAACTGATAATTATTTTTACGCATATTCAATCACGAGTATTTTAGGAACCTGTGAATACGTTTAATCGGTACATATACATAATTATATGACCTGAACACGTGGATAGTTTTAATAAACGGTTGTGTAGTGTAATTTTGCCATTATTGGCGGGGTATTTCTTTAACATTTTAATTGTATGTTGCCCCGTGTGGTTGCCGGGGCCCCGTTTGGTCACGGGGCAAAGAATACGGCCACTTCAGATCCCTTTGGAGGGGTAGGCAGAGGGGTAGAATCCCCCCCAAATTCATGTTCATTTTATCATTTTTTGTTCATGTTCATTAAAGGTCTTCATCATGATCCCTGCATTGTTTCAGGTGCTATCTCGCTCGCATCAAAAGAGCAGTGGCAGAAAAACAATAACGTGGCTCCAGCGTAAATGGAGTTTCTACGATAGAATTTGCAGCAACTCTGCAGTTCAGGGTGAGAAGGTTCTAGGCCCATTTTCCTTATTTTATCTCGATGTACATGGAAGATGAGCCTGGCATGTTCATGCCTTTTAGGCGCCATATAACCTTTTCATGTGTTGGTGCGCCTTAAAACCCCAATTCAATTAATTGTATGTTGTTAATGAAGCCACTACTCTGTATATTTATATGCATAGAGCATTACAGTAACTTACAGCCAGACTATGCTAATACAAACGCAAAATCTAATAGTTAACATAGTTTGTGGAAGAAATAATTTAGGAGCCTACGCCAAATTTATCATCACGAACACATTTAAGAACTAGTGCACTTTTGCATTGTGCCCTACGAATGACCTTTCTTACTATGGAGCAGGGCCAATGGGTCATTTTGCAGTATAGGTAGTGCATACATGACAAACACGTATCAACACACGTTAAAAAGTTAGAAAATATTTCAAAATCAGAAAGGAAATCAGATAAACACGAAATTTGGCGGTGATATTTTCTGGCTTAAATATGTTTTCTACACAAATTATGGACTAAATTAATAATACAATAATAATAATTAAATAATGTACGGAAACCAGTCTTACCTTGTTCTTATTATTCGGACTTCCGGAATGTATTGTAAAATCTATTAGTGTGATATTTCTTTAAATAAATGATAAAACAAACACATTATTGCAGTTTTTCTTGTATTTTCAGTGTAATAATTACATGTTATATATCCGTTATGAGGTTTAAACAAACATGCATGAACATAAAAAACATACTGAGGACGATACATCACGTACACAAGTAACACTATTTCGGGTGGTACACAAATTCGGATAGATATTTTGTTTTTTACCGTTACCTCGATGCCTCGAAGCCACCGATAGCTCGAACATATCCCTATGGTCCCGCTGACTTCGAGCTATCGAGGTTCGACTGTAGTTTACTATGAGAACATAAGTGAAGAGGTTTCAAATGTCTACATCCTCTTCTAGTGCTTTTGTAACATGACTCATTCTTGAAAATATCACTTTTAATAATAAGTGGTGACCAGGATAGGTTGTGGTAGTGATAGAGCTCTTGCATCGATCAGAACGGTAAATTGTGTATATCTATGCCTATAACATTAATACAAACTACTTGTTATTAGGCAGTATTAGTTCTTCACCTCATCTTGCAGTTTGGCATAACACAATTATAAATGCTAATAACCACAGCGGTGGCGTAATGGTAGATCATCCGCCTCGCATGCGGGATGTCGTGGGTTCAATACCCATCCTGGTCATACCAATGACTAGAAAAATTATAATAGTAGCTCCATTGCTTGACGCTCAGCATATCAGCAAATAAAGGATAGTGCTAGGACTGGTCGGCCTAGTGTCAGTATAATGTGACTGGGTGGGGTACCATATCATGTGTCTATACTGATCAACCCTAAAAAGGGCTAATGCTCATGCAAATCAAGGTGCAAGTAATATATAAATGGGTAAGGGGTATTCAAGCTTATTGTGATGTTGTACTAGATTTGGCATTATCATTCAATAGTGAAAGCTATGAGTCATTGATATACTAGTAATTAACATTGCGAAGTAGTATAACTTACAAGTATGCTGCAACATCAATTACTATAGTATAAATGCTAAACTACATATGGATATTTACACATGGTGTTGTGATAGTTTTGTGTAGGAACAGTTATATATACTTGAAGAATTGTCTTAAAACCTTTGAGCTCTATTATGACTATTATTATGGTATTTTTAATAATTGTGCGCAGTTACAGCGTAAGTTGGTATGACCATTACGAATGAGGTTGACAATAACGCTAACAGTGGATTAATAAATCATTGCCGACAGCTACAATATAGTGATCAATATATTATCCGCCCTCCACTCACACACACCACCCCCACCCCAACAGCCGGCGCTTCAGCATAAATCTTAAGTAATTACCTTTCACTCTTCCAAAATTAATTATCAAGGAATGGTGCTAAAAATGGGATATTAACAGCTGCCGACAATGCCGACGGCTACCATATAGAGGCCAATATATTAACCCAACACTTTGTCATCAACCTTAATTTGAGTATTTGTCTTAAACTGTAACAAGAAATGCATATAACATAGCATTACCTTTGATATGCAATTTCTCTATTGTGATTTCAGTGGGTGGGGTAATTCAATATGCACTTTTCAACAAACAGCGTTAAAATATACCTGTATTTTGTAATTGTTCAAAGATGTAATTGTTATGATTAACTAAGGTCTTAATAGTGTAATACATCATTAAAATGTCTTATTCCAAATAAAATGCAGCAGCTACAAATAACTCTAAATATGGTGTTCTTTTATGAAAAGCGTAAATATAGGAGCTATAAAAAACTTATTTCCCCTATCTAGATTTTTCTAGACTTTTTTGTGATTTTTCGCAATATATGTTACTATCAGAAAATCAGTAAATCATTTCTGTTGCAATTAGTTTGATGTTGAGTGGTAAAATTTCACAGGCTGAGTGGACTATAAATAATTTGCTTTCCCACTCAGATGGCGTAATGACTTTGGCTACACCCTGAGCCCCCATGGTTGTTGTTAACCCCGTAAGCTGGTCACCCATTACCCTAAACATATTTGCAAACTCTGCCTGTTCAGCCATATTGTTAGAGTAATACAATAAAGCTACTCACGGTGGTCGAATATGCCTCCAGTTCTTCTTGCACGTATTGCACAATTGTCACCAACCGTCAACAAAGTTCATTTATGATCGACTATTGTCCACACACATGTTCAGAAACTGTCCACAACACCAAGTTCGAAGCGTTTAACACATAATCCTGGATCACGATAGCACCAAAAGAAGTCCTGCAACACTATGTCACCAGGGCATTAATAATTAACAATTCCAGACTTTTAAATACACGTTTTAATAATCTTTAAAACTACCCCATTTTACTGTCTGATCGTATAGTGGTATATATTAATTCTATCAGATGTTACTCAATCAAAACTCTACATCCTTAGATTATATCTAACAACCTCTCAGAACTCTACTAAAACATTCCAATATATACCTGCACTCACGTGAAATTATCTTATTGGATCTCGACACATTTATTCAATTGGTCTAACACTATACCCGCCTACTACTATATACCCGAGTAAGCTACTACCATACTGCTATTAAAGAGAGCTATCACAAATGATAGAATATTAGGTAAATTACTTTTGATAAGAATAAAGTAAATTTAAATTCACATTACACACTATGGCCGTCAACCAACTTTACTAAAATAAATAGAAATAAATACAGGAAATTTTAGCAAACAAAACATGAGGTTTTAGCAAAAACTATAGGACATTTTTACACAAAGGGGCATATCGACACAAAATGTCATGTCACAATTCTAACTTTTTGACTATTTAAAGAAGTTTAACGTCTAATGTATATTTTCGTCAAAATTGTTTTCATTTTTATGAGGGAAATGGCAAATATTAAGCACGACAAAAAAGTGATTGATTACGTAGACACATTACATTTTAATGCCTTTAGACACCGTTCGGTAAGAAAAGTGTAATAAAATGGTCATTCATTTATTTTTTCATCGTGAAAAATAAAAGTTTTGTTGTCTACATATTTGACTTTCTTTTTTTTTGGTCAAAATTTGGAATAAAACCATCGATATGCCCCTTTAATTTACTATAAAACAGTTTTCACAAATGTACATTACTATTTAATATAACAATTGAAGTTATGAAACATAAGAATGTGCATCAATGAATTATTTTTTTAAAATAAAAGATGCTTTCATTACATTAAAAGCAGGAGTTGTGGTTGAAGAAAATAGCATTCATTTAAAATATTAGTCGAGCGATCGTAGCTAGCAAGAAAACAAATCCATGATTTTACCATGTTTTTATCAATAAAATCCTCCCGGGTTCAATCCTCCCGGGTTCAATCCTCCGTGGTGCCACTAAGTTCCGTCGGTGTGTTCATGGGCAAGACACTTTCCCTTAGCCCCGTCCGTCGGATGGGGACGTAAACCGGGCTGTCCCGTGTATCGGTCTATCCTCCGAGCACGTTAAAGAACCATAGGATCTATTCGATAATAAGAGTAGGGCAGGTTCCCGGATTCCTATG
Source organism: Cyrtodaria siliqua (assembly GCA_037043455.1). Taxonomy (NCBI): domain Eukaryota; kingdom Metazoa; phylum Mollusca; class Bivalvia; order Adapedonta; family Hiatellidae; genus Cyrtodaria; species Cyrtodaria siliqua. The sequence continues at coordinate 61,722 of JAWPHD010003746.1, read as the reverse complement.
TATCCTTCCCCTCTCTCTGGGGCGGCTCTAAATAACCTATACTGTGTTGATGAGCCGTTAAACAACATTCAGTTCAAACAAAAATATAGGAATTATTCTCCAAATATTGGAAAATACAGGGAATATAGGAGGTTTTCAGAAATACGGAAATTTTGTCAAATATCTAGGAAAATACATGAATATAGGAATTGGCTGACAGCCTGCAAATTATCATCAGAGCCTGACAACAAAACTAATGTAAAATGCATCTCACTGAATATATGGATTAAAGTCCTATAACAACAGATGAGAAAACAAATTATATTTTTTATGAATATGAACATAAAGAATTAGTTGACTAGTAAATTGTACTTGCCTAGTACAGAACGATTAAATAAGTAAAACAATAAACGCAAGTTAGCAATAAAAATATTTTTAAAAATAAACACAGTATTAAATAACTAAACTGGATGAAAAGTACAAAATTTAAAGTATTTAACACACTAAACTGGAAGATCAAATAAGCACACAATTTAAACTGCAGCCAACAGTATATATCATGTGGTACATGTATATGTAACCTCAGGTTGATAATAACTATAGCAAATATGTGCAGAAAAAAATATTGGCTGCAGATGATTAATTATCAGAAATGTACATTTACTCATTTGTCAGTTTCATCATAATATTAAGCACTATGATGCGTTGCATCAAAATTCTAATATGCATTATTATTTGAACTATGTACGCCTAGTGTTGTACCAAACATTCATAATTGTATACCAATGATCAATGGATGCCATGGTAATCAATAAGCATTCGCCCAAAATTTGTTTTTGATTATCTCACGAATTCTTAGGACCACACCACTTCCTCTACCAGCTATTCGTATAATGTTTCGAACACTTATTGGATGCAAATTAATATTTCCAAATTTGTTTTGTGTCATGTACAGTTGAGGTTTTGGATCTTCTTTTACAACTTGATTGAAGAAAGAGTTAACTTTACACAGAGTGTATCTACCGGAAGGATCCATTTGTATGGCCATCTTTATTATACTATATAACACCTCGTTTAGTAAACTTTGGCACGCACGATTGCGTCTTTCGTGAATTATTTGTTTTAATTTACTTAAATCAGATGTGTCAACTGGACGCTTGATAGTTTGCCTTTTAACAATAACATCAACTTCATGTTCACCAACAACATCATTGGCTTCAATGGGATCATTTGGATTTATGTTGTTTTCTGCAATTTCATGTTCATCAACAACATCATTGGCTTCAATGGGATCATTTGCATTTATGTTGCTTTCTGCAATTTCGTGTTCATCGACATTGGCTTCAAAAGGATCATTCGCATTTATGTTGCTTTCTGCAATTTCATGCTCATCGACAACATCATTGGTTTCAAGACGTGTTATTTGTGGCGATTCGTTTATAACAACGCATATGAAATTATGATTAGACTGTAAGGAAACATAATGTTCTCCGTTGTCTTCACGGTAATGCCCTAGAAAGATGACTGGCATCGCTTCATCAAAAACTGGAGGCCCCTGTGGAGTTATTAACGTTGTTTGATGATTGATAGTTGAATCAATATTTGTACATTGAAGATTTGTGAGACCGCTTGTAATGTTACATGATCCCCATACTGGGCGTTCAGGGCCATTCTATGTTAATAGTGTGCTCGAGACTTGCATATAACATTTTCCCATGGGACAGGCGTAGATAGCTCTTGGTGTCCAAGAAAATTGTTCTGCCTCAAAAACTCCACAGTTTTCAATCTCACAGTATTGTGTGATCGATGAATACCATATCTAGTTAATTGATGTACCAGTGATGAAAATTGGCAATTTCCGCCCCCAGTGGATTATAACCTATCTCAAAACCAAACTCTGAATTTAAATTTGAAAGTTTCTGGGGTTCCTCGAGGGGTATATAAAATTTATGTTTGCGTGTTTTCAACATATATTTAGCGATATCAGAAGTAAGGTCCGATAGGTGGAACCACCGTTGGCAACTGTGTAATTTTTTTTCCATTTTTTCCGTTTATGGCACTTGTGTGACCGTGTTATGCTTGGGGTATACTCGCTTGGCTTAGGTACTCGGGGTGGTCACTTCTGTGGGGCCTGAGAAAACAATCAATTCAGAATGTAGATCAACTTTCTTTTAATGTATCACGTTGAAGTATAAGGGAGCAAGTCCTTATTGTTACAATACAATAAGGGTTAACATGTGCATAATATTATGTACTATTAAATATACACATACAAATATGTTACTCCTAATTTGCTCAGAATAATAAAAGTAAGTGTATGCGAATAAAGTAAACTCGTTAAATACTTAGGTTAACAAATATAATAGTTCCTGACTCCATCATGTAAACATGAATACACAAATCGCATTAATAGAAGAACAATGTTTACATGTACAATATATTTATGAATCAATCAATATATTTATGAATCAATCCCTTAGAATACAAGTATGTCTGTATGAACAATATTCTTATACCTATCAGTCTGAACATAGGTTATTCACCAACTTGTTATATGCCTGCATCGATTTATATTACATACAGATGTAGATAAACAATATTATTGAAATTGAGAAGTAGTACGGACAATGACCGTGACCTTAAGTTAAACTTGCAATACGTTTATTTCTAGTATTTATTCTTAGAATTATTGAACCGATGTTGAATACTTCATATTGGTTATGACAACCGCACAAGCATGAACTGCACATGAAACAATGCATTATTCCAAATAGAACTAGACATAGTAAATTGTGATAAAGTGCATAAATATTCATGTTAAAATAATAAAGTTTCTTACCTGAGAAAACAATCAATTCAGAATGTAGATCAACTTTCTTTTAATGTATCACGTTGAAGTATAAGGGAGCAAGTGATCTTTAGGTAGCTACATGCCATTTTATGTGATTATTTCTCAGATTGGTTGTCATGGTGAAGTGGACACTTTGACCAATGAAAATCTGTCCAGGCTATTTGCTGACCTGTAACCCTTGCATATATTTAAATATTGACCAGTATATTTCGGCGGAACTGAATTGTCTATGATTGATTAGGTCCGTAGAAATTCTCAGAGATATGACAGCAACTGCTACCAGGGGGTTCGGCAGCTTCCTGTTTTCAGACAGGGAATGGTCAATTGATTAATGTGTGGTTACCTTGAAGTTCTTAAAGTATACATATTTTTCTATTAATATCACTTTTTGGCTGACCACTTGATATATAAGCCTGGTGAGAAACTCAGAGAATGGCCGTTCAGAGTTAAACTATTTGTAAGAAGCACTACGTCTTAATATTGATTACCGCTGCATATTTGCAAATAAAACCTTAAACATAGATAGCTGCAAACTACAATTAACACAAATCAAATTCTAACGACTATATATATATGTAAATGAAAATGCAATATTAAAGAATTGAACAGGAAAAGAACATGCACACAATACATAATTAATTATAGCTGGGTAACAATCCCCTCTGGATTGGTGAAAGTTTTAGCTCCGGCTAAAAATAATGTTCGCATTTATAACTCTGTCAATAGTCTCGTATATGGAACACACGTTTCGAACAGGAATGTTCATTTATATCTCGCGTGATTCACATTACTTCTTGAAAGTTATTGGATATCGTCATCGATGAAACATCGTATCAAATGTAATTAAACATAGTGATGTTTATTCTTTGAAACACTAGAACGTCACTGAAAGTTGCGGAATACACTTGGTGAACTGGAGGTATATATTTACAATGATGTTTTGGAACACCCTCCATGAACAGGAATGTACATTGTCCGGAATGGGAGTAAATGTCTGCCACTGATTAGCACTATGCACACACTGACACACTGACCGCAGTATATTGTTGTTTTTGTTTTGAACTGGATCGGTCCTGGAAACAGGTAATATGAGGTTGTGTCCTTGTTTGAACTCGCTGTCGGTATGCCTTAGATTCCACCGTTTTCAGACATAACGACACACCGAAATCTATTCATATTGTAATAAAAAAAGTTGAATAAGAATTGGAATACAGCTTTTAAACCGAAGTTTACAACTGAATAAAACAAAAACTCGGGAAAGATTAAACTATTTCATACATTCAAAATAATGGGGATGGGGGTATGTATATACTCGAGTAATTGTTCAAGGCTGGCCTAGTTCCGAAATGCAGCATATTTTTTTTTTGGATTGTTGGAAATTCCGATGTTGTTGGGTGTTTTTTTTTGCAATGTATGCAGTATACTCACTAATATAATTGTATTTCATGGTAATAATTGTGTATTTATAAAGTTTATTTACATAAAGCAGCCATTCTATTGCGGTGTATTATTATTATTATTATTATTATTGTTATTACTTCCTGTAAAACCTGCAATGCTGCCGTAAATCAATGTGTATAAATGAGGGATAGTATTTCACTGCTTATTTTTATGCTGAATGTTGATAGTGGTGTAACAGTGTACCGGTATGTGTGTCCGGTAGTCGGAATAGGTATGAAGGAAGCGTTGTTTCATAGATTAATATGTTGCTGTATGCTTATAGTTCCGGCCGACAGAATCCAAGATACGGGTATTAGTGCTAAGAGTCGCAACGGGAGTTCTAACAGGATAGCGGAAATAACTTTAATAACGAATAGATCTAAGGAATGAGTGAGAAGGAAGTGACGTCTCACCGTACTCACAATAAACAATAATCAGATATGATTATTACCGATTAATTCAATAAATCTGTTCTGTAATTAGAGTTTCAAAAAAAAATATTCAAAACATTTTTTTGATCTCGTTATGAATCCTGCAAATAATAACTCGCACTTTAGGACTCATTTTTTTTAAGCTTCTCAGCATTTTACATGGAACCTGTATTATGTCAATGAGTAATGAATAACTGTGAATCGGATTGATTGCACTTGTGTTCATGAATTGGTGCCGTCCTGAATAACAGGTGTGTGTGATTCACGTAGGTATATGCTCGTGAGTCACAGCTCTAGTTTTTAAAGTACTTATTCCTTTTAACGACCTTCCGTCGTTTCCCTTGCTTTGTATGAGTTCTCAAATATTGATGTAAAAAGTTTGGGTCAATATTTTGCTCTGGTTCGTATGTAGGGTCAGTATATCCTTGCCATTTGATTTTGTACATTTGTTGACCTTTAATGACTTTCCCTCCGAGAATACGTTCGACAATGTACCACCTTTGATCACTTGTAGTTGATGTATGTGTAGCCTGTTTACTTTTAGTACGGGCAGGGGTGAATGGTACTGCTTGAGGGGATAGAGATGAAGGTGGTACGCTAGTGTTATCTTTAAGAGTGTGAATATCTTGAGAGGGAGCAGTTCGAATATCATGATCGAAGTAGGCCTTTATATTGTCACAGTGAACATATGATGGAATAATCTTATTATCCCGTATTCTTTGCAACTTATATGTATAATTCGGGCCGTAAGCATGAATTTTATACGGGCCTTCATATTTGTCAGAAAGCTTTTTGGATTGTCCTGTAATCGTTTTGAAATTCCTTTTCAAGACTTTGTCACCCACTCTGAATTTTGGTATTTCTGCAGTTTTATCGTGTGATAGTTTCTGTTTCTGTTTTGCAATGGTGGAATTGTCAAGTGCTGTTTCTAGTGAAATTTGCTGCTTCTGTTGAATATCTTTTATGTACTCCTTTAGTGGTTGTGAATTGATGTCTTTGGGAATGAGACTACAATCGATAGGTGTACGCATCTGACGCCCGAACAGCATGAGGAATGGAGACTGCTTAGAGGAAGAATGGATAGACATGCGAAGACCCATGAGAATAGCTGGAAGGAATTGAGACCATTTCTCTTGGTGTTGTGAGCAATATGCACGAAGGGATTTGCCTATTATGCTATTCATAACCTCTACTCTACCGTTACAAGCTGGGTGGTAGGCGGACGTTTTGTGCCGAGTGACCTGGAAAAGTTCACACAGTGCTTGCACCATTGCTGACATGAAGTTAGCACCTTGATCGGAAACAATGCATAGGGGACTGCCGTAGCGGCAGAAAATTTCGGAGTATAGTTTGTTAGCAACTGTTTTTGCATCCTGGTTGACTAGTGGGAACCCTTCTATCCATCCAGTGCATGAGTCTACTACTAGAAGAATATATTTATAGTTTTCTGCAGTTTGTGTCAGTGGCCCTAAGATATCCATATGGAGTCGAGCAAAGGGCTCTGATATTGGGATGGGATTTAAGGGGGCTTTCTTATGGTGGTAATGTCTGGTAGCCTTCTGACAACAGTCACATGACCGTATGTGATTTTCGACATCGCGGTACATATTGGGCCAGAAATATTTTAGCCGTATTGATGAATAGGACTTGTCAAATCCGAAATGTGAACCGCCCGCTCCGTCATGGTAAGCGAGTAAGATATCTTCTCTTAGTTCAGTGGGCACCGCTAGCTGTCTCTGGTAGCGCAATGGCTTCGGGACACCTCTCGATCGGGTCGTTAGGTAATGGTAAAGAACAGCATCAATTATTACGTATTGTTGGGCTTCTGCGACCAGTTTTATTGCTGCTTTTGAATTATCAGGGAGGATACCGAAATCTAGGTAGTTAAGAATAGGCTGCAAGTCTGCACATTTGCGTTGTAGGTCAGATACAGTTTGCAATGTTTCCTTTTCTACCTGTGGGATAGATTGCGGGGTAACTATGGGTTCGTCATCATTCACTGCTAGTCCAGCAACTATTGGGGCTTGAACTACGGGAGGGTACTCGAATGTCACACAGGTATACTGCTTATCTTCATCAGATTGATCGTGTTTGACCGAACTTTCGCCTGTTATGATAGGTTTGTTGAAAGTATAAGTGCTAGAAGTATTTTGGCAAGGTAGGCTGTTATTGATAGAATTGGTGCCTGATGATAAATTTGCAATGACTTCTGAAAAGTCAAATTCGTCATCTGATGGGTCGTCTGGTGTTTCGGGATAAGGTCTCCTAGAAAGCGCGTCTGCATTTTGATTTTTAATGCCGGCCTTATGTGTAATAGTGAATCTGTAGTTTTGGAGTAATAGGGACCATCTGACCTGGCGCCCTATTCCTAATTTGATTGTTTGTAACCATTTTAGAGCAATGTGATCCGTGAAGACCTCAAAATGGGAATTTGCAAGATACGGGTGGTAAAGTTTAACTGCTTCTACAAGACCGAGTCCTTCCCTGTCCGTAACATCCCACTTGATTTCATTTGAACGTAAGCTTCTACCACCGTAGGCAATAACCTTTGCTCGGCCTAAATCATCTTCCTGTGATAGTATATGTCCTATGGCTGTACCCGATGCATCTACTTCTATCTTAAATGGCTTTTTCAGGTCTGGGAATGCAAGAATGGGAGGGGAAGTAAGTTTTTCTTTAAGAAGTTTGAATGCTTGTTCACATTCGTCGGTCCATTTGACTTTTTCACTTTTATTTTTGATTAAAAGTTTATTGAAAGGGTGAACTATTTTTGAATAATTCAGTACGTATCTCCTGTAAAAGTTGCAAAGACCTAGGAATTGACGTACTTGTTTGCGTGTACGGGGACGAGGATAACTTTTGACAACCTCTGTTTTTTCTGGGTTCATTTCGATCCCTTTGTGAGAAAGAATATGACCTAAGTATTCTACTTTTTCTGCGACGAACTGGCACTTCTTTGGATTAAGTTTAAGATTAGCACTGCGCAGGCGGTTGAAAATGGTACTTAGATGGGCAATATGCGTTTCGAAGTCAGGACTATGACACAAAATGTCATCTATGAACACTAAGGCATACTTGAAATTTATTCCTTGAAGGACGCGGGACATAACCATTTGGAAAGCCATAGGTCCAGCTGTTATGCCATATGGAATTCTGTTGAATTGATAGCTTGCGCTGTGTGTAACAAAAGCTGTTTTATGTGCAGTGGAGGGGTCTAAAGGTATTTGCCAAAAAGACGATTTCAGATCCATTACACTGAAAAACTTGGATTGAGCAGTGCCGACGCAGTCTAACGCGTCTTGTAAGTCAGGAATTGGAAAATTTATTTGTCTAGTTCGTGAATTGAGCCCTCTAAAGTCAACTGTAAATCTCATCTCATTATTTTTCTTTTTAACTAAGACCACAGGGGCAGCCCACATAGAATCGGTTTCTGTAATAATGCCATCCTTTAACATTTGCTCAGTATGCTGATCAATAATAACTCTGTTTGCAGGGCTTTGTCTGTAGGGACGTTGACGGTAAGGTGGTTTGTCGCCCGTGTCGATAGTATGGGAGTACATGTTCGTGCAACCGATGTCGCTACTGTCTGTAGCAAAAACATCATGGTTTTTCCCCAGGAAATTGAGAAGAGAACGTTTTTGGGGTTCCGACAAGAGAGGTGAATCAACTTTTATCCCGAGATTTTCGGCTACTCTCATGTAATCAGAATCAGAGAAAGTTGCAGTTTCTGATATGGAATTGATAAATGGTTTGGGATCGTCTGAATTGAAGGGGATTACTTCATTGATAAGAAATATTTTACCGACGACCTGTGATGCCCGTATATGAGTAGGCGTATTCATGGGGTTTATGACTTCGAAGCAAGCTCTACCGTTTCCCGAATTGACCATCAGTCGGGCACCAGCAAGGGAATGGTTTGAGGCAAGTTTAGAGTCCGGCTCAATCATGACTGTACAATTATTTGGCACTCTAGAAAGTCGAATATGGAATCTGACTGATTGCTGAGGCGGGACAGTAACGTTTGACACTGCTCTAGCTAACCCAGTGTGATAGGAAGAATTGATCGTAGAACACAATGAAACAATGGGTTTACCGGCGGCTGTCTGTAATGTTGAAGTATCATAGGAAATGGTACATCTATTCGCCTTAAGGAAGTCAACACCTAGTATAAGAGGGTGGTGTAGTCTTTTGAAAACATGAAAAGTGTGCTTAAAACGTTTGTTTCCTATTTTAAATGTAATAGTAGCACACCCGGAAACTTGAAGAATCTCGCCTCCTACACCGAAAACATGCTTATACTTAGAATGTGTGGTCGTATAGAGAGTGGAGTTCTCACTTTTGGCGACATTCTGTAATCGTTGAAAAAGAGACTGTGAAATACAAGAAATACTAGCGCCTGTATCGAGCAAGGCTTTAGTTGGGATAGATCCCATGGAGATTTGGACCATACTTGAATCTATTGAAGTAGCAAAATTGATTGAAGCAACGTCAGCCTTGTTTAGTTTAGGATTTGCATGAGTATTTCGTTCAATTGGCCTTTCCAAGGTAGTCTCGAAACCCTTGGCAGGCGAACACCGCTATTGGGTTTTACCGCAAGCCCTGGCCATGTGACCGGTAAGTCCACACTCCTTGCATATATCATATCTGTTTGGGCAGTCATTGCGAAAATGATCTGCGTTTCCGCAGCTCCAACACCTGTACGTACTGTAAGAAGGCGTGTGTTGCTGTCTGTTTTGTGGGTGGGAGAGAATAGGGCGGGGGTTAAACTGGTTTGGTGGTTGATAGCTTGGGCGCTGATGGCGGTTGGTGGGGTAGTGATGCTTGTCAATACGGTTTGAGTGTTGTGCATGCGTATGCTGAAAGTTGTGTCCCTTGTTTGGATCGGGAGCATGTAGTGAGGAGACTGCGTGTGATATATTGCTTAGATTTTCTTCGAAATTGTGAAACTGTTTAGAAAAATTGCCAATTTTTGATTGTATCGTGTACATTGCCGCTAAAGTATGTGACTCACCGGCAGCATTTGCGGTGGCGGCAAGTCTTGATATTGAAATAACATCTCTTATTGTTTTGGGGTCGCCTTTAAGAAGGTCGGGTTTGATTGACGGCAACACCCCGTTTATTAATATTTGGATTAAATTATCATCGGGGAGTCCTGCTAACCTAGCGGTATGCTGCATTTCGGTAATGTAGTCAAGAACGTTTTCATTTGGGAGCTGATGTTTATTCAGTAATTTTGAATGTAGGGCATATTTGTCACATTTCCCGTATCTATGCATGAATGCAGTTGAAAAATGATCCCAAGAATCTATTTCGTTGGGCAGAAGTGTCCTTAGCCATTTTCTAACATTATCGTCTACAAAAAATTTAATAGATTCTAGCTTGTCCTGTTCGGAAGCTTTCCTGAGATTAAAATGGCTACTGAACATGTCTAGCCAATTTTCGGGGTCGGAATGCCCATGTGAAAACGTTTGAATTATGGAATCATGTAAGGACAAACCTTTAACTCTGTGTTCACTGCTATGAGTCTGCCCGACTTGTCCGCTACCGGATGGGATGTCCTCAGCGTTGGTTGTTTTCCTGCCTTGTCTGGTTTCGACACTCATCCTTCCGGCTTCCACCAATTGTGACCGTGTTATGCTTGGGGTATACTCGCTTGGCTTAGGTACTCGGGGTGGTCACTTCTGTGGGGCCTGAGAAAACAATCAATTCAGAATGTAGATCAACTTTCTTTTAATGTAGCACGTTGAAGTATAAGGGAGCAAGTCCTTATTGTTACAATACAATAAGGGTTAACATGTGCATAATAGTATGTACTATTAAATATACACATACAAATATGTTACTCCTAATTTGCTCAGAATAATAAAAGTAAGTGTATGCGAATAAAGTAAACTCGTTAAATACTTAGGTTAACAAATATAATAGTTCCTGACTCCATCATGTAAACATGAATACACAAATCGCATTAATAGAAGAACAATGTTTACATGTACAATATATTTATGAATCAATCAATATATTTATGAATCAATCCCTTAGAATACAAGTATGTCTGTATGAACAATATTCTTATACCTATCAGTCTGAACATAGGTTATTCACCAACTTGTTATATGCCTGCATCGATTTATATTACATACAGATGTAGATAAACAATATTATTGAAATTGAGAAGTAGTACGGACAATGACCGTGACCTTAAGTTAAACTTGCAATACGTTTATTTCTAGTATTTATTCTTAGAATTATTGAACCGAAGTTGAATACTTCATATTGGTTATGACAACCGCACAAGCATGAACTGCACATGAAACAATGCATTATTCCAAATAGAACTAGACATAGTAAATTGTGATAAAGTGCATAAATATTCATGTTAAAATAATAAAGTAGAAATTCTCAGAGATATGACAGCAACTGCTACCAGGGGGTTCGGCAGCTTCCTGTTTTCAGACAGGGAATGGTCAATTGATTAATGTGTGGTTACCTTGAAGTTCTTAAAGTATACATATTTTTCTATTAATATCACTTTTTGGCTGACCAATTGATATATAAGCCTGGTGAGAAACTCAGAGAATGGCCGTTCAGAGTTAAACTATTTGTAAGAAGCACTACGTTTTAATATTGATTACCGCTGCATATTTGCAAATAAAACCTTAAACATAGATAGCTGCAAACTACAATTAACACAAATCAAATTCTAACGACTATATATATATGTAAATGAAAATGCAATATTAAAGTATTGAACAGGAAAAGAACATGCACACAATACATAATTAATTATAGCTGGGTAACACTTGTTTTGTATTTAATGGATTACATATTTCTTTCAACTTTTTTTATCTATGATTTTCCCATTAAAGACATTTGGCGATTGAGTATACCTTTTGGTTTAACCCATACCACCACAAAATCTCCAATGTTGTATATTGGAGTTTTTAGTTGTTTCATTTGTGCTCGGTCGTTTCTTTTGTTGCAGTTGGTAGTTGCCGATTTGGCTTCTTTTCGAATTTTACAGGATGATAATTGTTGCCCAGACCTTGTTCTACCAAAGTACTAGTCTTGCGTGTATATATATAAAGCTTGGCACTTCTTAGGCGTTGTATTTAATATCATCTGGTATTTAGGCATCTGTCTCACCCAATTTACACCTGTTCTTGACATATGTTTCAAATCAAATGCGATTTTCTGTTTCAAGCTCTTATGCAGGCTTTCTACTTTCCCTTGCGATTGGGGATGGTATGGCCTACTTCTGATAGTATGTATTTTTAAAGTTTTAAATAGTTTTCGTACTTCACCGCAAAACTCACTGCCCCGATCATGTTGGATTTTAATTGGTTTTCCAAACACGTTAAATAGCCTAGATAGTTCTTTTGCAACTGTCTGTGGTGTTTTATCAGGCAGTGCACGTACCCACACGTATCTGCTAAGAACGTCCATGGCACTTAATATGTACCGGAAACTTTTATGTTCATGGTAAACAGGTTCCCGTGTAAAGTCAACAAGATCAATCTAGCCTTTCGTGAACAAAGTGACTGAAACGGACAATTTTTGTCATGTATTCTTTTTCCGTTCTTAGTACTTTCCTGATGTGATTCTCTGAGACACCTTCGTATTTGTTCTTGATTATGTGGTACAGAAACCTCGGTTCTATGCCCTTGTAGTTCTTATAGTATTTCAAAACAATTTCTTTCATGTTAGATGTTTTTAAAACCTCCCGATTTTCATAAAAACGTCTCGGAGGATTTCCTCTGATTGAAAAATGAGATATAGGGTCCTATAGAAACCACAGCGTCCGAACGCAATGGCATCGTAGGTCCGCACTGTACTGCAAACTAGGACTTGATAATACAACGAAAGAGACAAAAAACAACAGAAAGGGTGGTGAAGACAGGGTTACCGACTTGGAACGGTCAGTAGTTAATAAGGCCTACTGGTAAGCTTGAATCGATTTTATATGCGTACAATCCTCGCTATTATCCTGTCTTCATCGCCCAAATAGACAAGTCAGTGTAAACAAAACTACATCCAATCAAAAGGAATTCTCTAACAATAAAGTCCATATCCAGAGAAACTAACAAAAGAAACACATACACAATAATAAACATCTCAGGATGTATCCAGAATCGTACTGAACAACCATAGTAAATAACCAATGTAGGGTACGACCAGAAAACCCGAGGGATGAAAGCTCATGCACCCACCTCCCTTAGTTTGGGTTTCAGTAGGTACAATCATAGAGTCCCAAGAGGAAGTCCAGTCATCGCACAAGTGAAAAGTGAAGCGTAATGACTGACTGTAGAGGGGTCAATCACTAAACATACAGTGCGCTGTAAAACCAAAGGGTTATATCCTTTTCTGACGAACTCCCTGATTAATTTGTATAGCAGTCAGGAAACCCGTTAGACCCCTTTAAAGGGACACACGGCAATCTTCAAGTATTTGAAATGGGTGTCTCGATTTATATATCCAGTATCATTTTTACTTTTACCCTGGTTACATTTAAATAAATCAAATTTTCAGTATTCACTATTTCGTCTTATACTATAAGTTTTAATATATTACTGGTGCAATAATATCAAAAAATAATAATATGCAAAAACAATTGGCTTAATACAATTCTTATAATTAACATTAATGATTGAACAAATGCAAATTATGTAGAAAAACTAACGGAACGCCGCTAGTTTTTAAAAAATCAAGATTGCCATGTGTCCCTTTAACTTTCGAAGTTTATAGACCACATCTCCATAAAATGAGGGTTGTGATATGCCTAGTCGTAGATGTGTTTTAAGGTTGGTGTTGCACTTTTCCAGCAGGCCCTCGTTGCGGCTGTAGAATTTAGAGAAAGATCTACGTAGTTTTTAATTGTAACACTATACCCTTTAATAAGTAATAATAATAATTTGATAACAAGTAGTAGAAGTATATTGCAGTTAATAGTAAATGACCATTATTCTACAATTTGGAATTTGCCTCTCAAATAGCAGATATTATATTAGCTTACTCAGGTAGTTGTAGTATTACGGGATACTGTATTACGACCTATTGAATAACTGTTTAAACAACCAATCGGAGGCTTGCACGTGCGTGCAGGTATATACTGGTGTGTTTAGAAGTAGAGTCAGACAGAGGTTGTTAGAGATTGTCTGAGAATGTAGAGATTTGATGAGTAACATCTGTTAGACTTAAAATAAACACTAAACGATCAGAATGGGATAGTTTTAAAGATTATTAAAGCGTGTATTTAGAAGTCTGGACTTGTTAATTATTAATGCCCTGGTGACATAGAGTGTTACTCCATGTCCACCGCCATATGCATGCCATCTTCGGGATGGTTAAAATTTTGTGCTGTTGATTTTATGAATATTGAGTTCTGCTCAACCCGGGGCTAGAGGGCGTGAGCGGTAGCTAGCATATTCCACTACCACTCATGAACAGTCTCAATCAAACCGAGACTGCAATATTTCGTATGTGTCGTGCTCGGCCGTTTCCAAAGGTCCATTATCATACTCTTTTTTTACAGTGATAACGAAAACCCTGCTGAAGAAGTTTACTTGTAATAACTTGATTTCGATCATTGAAGTTTATAACATCATTACACGCTCTAGCAAATCGAATGAGCTGGGAGATATATACCCCGTATGAGGTAGCACGAGGTACATCTCCATCCAGGTGTGGATAGTTAACGATGTTAAAATTGAAATCATCTCTCTTATCATAGATTTTAGTATGAATACAATCATTTGAAATCGAGAGATGAAGATCGAGAAATGCTGCTACTGTATCCGAACTGTTGGCTTTATTCAGCGTGAGCTCTGGTGGATAAATGTTAGTTACCATATGAGCAAAAAACGGATTATCAATATTGAGTATGTCGTCAAGATACCGAGAAGTATTATTAAAGGCATCAATAATTTCACCCTGGCTAGCATAAAATATCTTTCATAGCAGTACAAACACAAATCTGCAACAACTGGCGCACAGTTAGTACCCATAGGAATACCAACAACCTGGCGGTAAATAGATTTACCGTAGCTTATAAAGATGTTATCCAGAAGAAAAGATAAGGCTCTACAAACATCATTACAAAGAAATATAAAAAGATCGGACAGGGAAAGTAGCATTCAAGGAGGACAGTCAACCACAAAACACAGAAACAAACACGCAAACAATAAGGCAAAAGCAATAATAAATACAAACATCACAAACACAAAAGGGTTGACAATAGGGCTACTATTATAATATTATATTATACTATTATTGTATTATTATTATATATACTATTATTATACTATTATTATACTATTATTCTACTACTATTATACTATTATACAAGTCCACAAATTATACTTGTCAATGGGGGCGTTAGTAAAGAAAGCCCTGACATTATCACAAGCTAGAAAAGTTCTACCTTCACTAGCAAATGTCTTCTGAATAAGCTGAAGCAATTTTTCTATGATAAGATTATGTGGTAGTATATAGTGTAGAAAAGTCGTAGGTGCTGCTCATATCCTTCTATCAAGTCAGGCCAAAACTTGCTGGATGTTTCCAAATCATCTGGAACCTGTCCATTTAAGACTTTCCGGAGAATCGCAGTATCGGCATTTACACGAACTTGTCTTACTTGATCCCTAGCAGAAATCAAGTATTTCTCGGGATTTGATCGGATTAGCCAACTTTGAATCTTCCCTTCGAAAGTATTGAATGTTTCCCTGTTAGCTTTCTTTTTGGCATCCAATTCCGTCGAAAGCGCGTTTACTTCGCCTTCCAGTTTTTGCTTCTTGACACCAAGAACATTTAACTGATTTTTGCTCTCAGGATGAAGATCAACTTCACCACATATGCGCACGTCGCTGCATTGATTGTCATTACATTTCTTCCGGTCATGGCAATTGTGACACACGTTTAGAACGGTCCCTCCACACATCTGCGTTCATTTCTTTAGATAGATCTTGGTATTTAGATGTTAAGGTCTCCAACTCCTTTCTCTTTATTGCAATTTGCGTTTCCTTTTCTCCAATATCAAGTTCAGAAGGACTTATGTACCTAATATTGGTTTCCTTTCAAAATTAAGACCTCTCTTGGCAGAAGGAGTACTAGCATCACTGGCGGTTTCGGTTTGAGCCTGCGCTCTAGAGAGGGCAGGTTCCGTCTGAGATTTTGATGTTCATTTTCGGTTGACCCACCATAACTGCCTTGACAAACTTTCTGAAGTTCCTCCCAGTCATATCAACATATGTGTTTTTGTCATCCAAAACTGACACTCTTAGGGTAGACAGTCGCCTAAGATGTGGTATATCCTGAAAAGAGAAAATAATATAAATGTTATAAATATATTATAAGTAGTTTGATGTACCATGAAAAATGTTGTTTAATTGTATTTTGATAATATAAGTGACTGGAGAAGTTTGTTGTATTATACGATAATAAGGCTTCCATTTTTGTTCTAGTTTATTTTTACGCTGATGGTTTTTATAATAGACTGGGTCTCCAATTTCATACTCCACGTCTTTAGCATTTCTATTTGCATATTTAAGTTGCCTGTTCTTAGCTTTTTGAAGATGTTTTGTGACTTACTACTATGAAATGCCGTTTTCTCTTTATCTCCATCTTCCATTAAAACTTGCCAGTACCCGCTCTTGAGATCAAGGCTTGTACACTACTTTGCTTTACCAAGTAGTGCTAGAATATCATCAATTATCGGTAATGGATATGAATTCTTCTTCGTTATTTTATTGATTGCCCTAAAGTCAACACAAAATCGTTTTGAGCCATCTTTCTTATCGACAATTACAATAGGAAAACTCCAGTTGGACCTGGAACGCTCAGTTATTTTAGCTTGTAACATTTCATCAACAGCCGTATCTACGACCTTACTGTTATTTAGTTGTGTTCTGTATGGCTTAAGTTTAATTGGTGGGCTGTGACCTGTATCAATTGTCGTTTTAACAGTATTTGTATGACCGAGATCAGAATATGTTGTTGCAAAAAGGTCAGCGTTCTCTTTCAACAAACTAATTATCTTAGGTTTATGAGTTGGACCGTCTACACTATCAAAATCATTATTTCCATTAATTGTTTGGGCGTGTTTATCTATTATTTTGTTCCAATCAATTACATCTTTATCAATAATCATTACATCCGCCACACGTGTGGTTTTTATCTTTGGTAATGGAGTGCCTTTCTTAAACGAAAATGTTTTATTTGTGGTGTTTACAGTCATTACGGGTAATTGCCTATTTGTTTTCAATTTAGATAAATAATTTGTAATCACTAAACCTAGTTCCTATACCTGTTTCAATGGGATTAATTTCATTAAACTTCGCTTTCCGGTAATTCATGATGTCTTCGTATCTTTCAATAACAAATATGCGCAGTTTGCGGTGCTATGTTTGTTTTAGATTGTAGTATTGCTACTGAAGCTATATGAATATCCTCAACGAGGGGAATATGTGTCTGATTAACTCTGATACAACCAAGATCATAGTACACTCTGAACCATTTGCTTTCAGCCAATTCCATCCAATTATAAGATGTAAATTCAAATGTAGAACGTATGGCTCATTTTCAGTCCATTTAATTTGAAAACTATCTCTATACAGCCATCAACATGTAAAGGAGTTCCACCTGCTGTTGCTAGATTTATATTTTTTCATAAGTTTTGGTTTTATTTTGAGATTAACATATATTCTTCGATGCATAAGAGACACTTCAGCTCCAGAATCAAGTAATGCTCTAATGTTTTGTTTCTGTACTTTTACCAAAAGTGAGTTCGGACCGCCAGCTAGTGATGAGGTCAAAACATGTTTGCTTTTAGATTTCTTTGGGTTATTTTTTCTTCCCCACGTATTGGCCTCTACATACGTGGAGCGCTGCAGTTTAAATGACGGCTGCCATTTTCAGACCTATTTCTTGGGCATTCTCTTGCTATATGCCCCCTTTGGTTACAACTGTAACATATTAACACTCGTTTTATTTGAATTGAGCCTATCACTCAGAACATTTGTAGAATTGACCTGTTTTAAACTTATCCTACACTCACGTATATTATGACCATTTGTGTGATATATGAGCATTTGTTCTGTTGGCGGAAATGGTCGACCTCCATCGGTTGCGGAACATTATTATCATTACTTTGTATTGTAAGGCCAGTTCTAAGTTGAAACTTTTTCCTTAAGTTTTGTTCATTTGTAGCTGTTGTAATGGCTGCTTGTAATGTCTGGGGATTTTCATGCTTGACCTTCATTTTCATGAAGTCATGATGTAACCCTTCTATGAAATACCAAATCGGTCAGTGGCCTGTTGGTCTTGTCCGTCAATCTCCTCACCCAAAGCTAACAGTCGCTCAGCGTATACTTGTATAGTTTCAGTCGGACCTTGTCGAACCTTTCTAACTAATAGAAGAGCATGTTGAGAGTCGATTATCTCCCTAAATCAGGTTCTCAATTCCTGTTTAATCTAATCCCATGAGTTTTTTAGATTGGCCTCAATATATCTCTTTAAATAATCGCTGACATGGCCGGTACTAGCTTGGTATGCAACGAGTTTAATTCGGTCGGCATGTACATTGGTTAGGACAGAATATTTCTCTATACTTTTAACACATTCTTTGAAATACTTTTGATTGTCGCCATTAAAGGGTTTTACTATTTTCGCTACACCGTGGGCCCCCATGGTGGTTGTCAAACCTGAAACTTGTGCACCAACAACCCGAAACATTTTCATAAATTCTTGATGTTTTTGTTGCGCCATGTTTGTGAGAATTAACAACAAACAACTCACCAATTATCTGATCAGCATCAGTCCTGCCCAGGTTTGTACTCCAAAACGTTCACTCACATATATCGTTCAGTGTCCATCACGACACCACACAATGTTCACTATTACATAATTCGAATTTATCACAAAGCACGAAATGTCCACAACAACCTAGTACGATATCCTGGTCTGTCGCGGCACCAAATCAAAATATGTACCATATTTAGTTGCATGGAGTAAAGCAAATGTCTGTTTAAATAAATACTAAAAATACTAGGTACAAATTATACGTCCACTCTAGACCATAGCTCGACCAAGACTGCCGACGGCTGTGTTCATGCAGCCGCATTCTGATAGGCAGCCTCATTCTGATAACCACCAATCACAGGCTTAACCTATGATGTAAACATTTAACATCTATTTCTATACTTAGCTTTATAATGGCACACCATATCATGCGAGTTAAACATGATATATATTTAATAGTGCCTGATAGCATAGTGTTAAAATGTGTTTTAGTATACGGGTACACAGCTATACAGGTCTAGAGCTTGTACTTGAGTTGAGGACTTTAATATTCGTAATATTTTTATAACTAAAAAGCTACTCCATCAGACTACCGTTACCATAAACTTCGTAAAATCTTTGCAAAAACGTATTATCGTAACCCTGATCTTTCCAAATATATATAAAAGTTAAGAACTCTTCTGCGGTAAGGACTATCACAACCGACTTCTATGATGATGTGATTTACAAACTTCGTAAGATCCTTGGTCATGATCACTTTCATACTGTCTTTGTTAAACTTGTTGAAAGGCTTACAAAAGATGTGCTATGACATGTAGTATACGGGTTCACAGCTATATAGGTTTGACTGCGTTCATTGGAAAATAACACAACAAAAAATACCCAAAGGGCAATATATAAAGCAGTGTGATTAGACAATTGTAGTTATTTTCAAATGAACGCAAACAAAAATACATTCAATCGTTATAATTGCAAATACCTTTTAAAAAAATGTCTAAATTATTATAATTAATTCGTTTTTTTTTCGATTTTTGTTGTTACTTTCTAATAGTAGCGGATGAATGCATGAATGTGAAACTTTTAAGCTTCTATTATAAAGGAGTAAAAAATTCCCGAAAATAATACTTCGTACAGTTCATCCGAAAATTAACGTAGCATACATTGATCATGTGTTCGTCCTTTGACCAATCAAATTGTTTGTATTTATATCTAAATGTTCAAGATTGCAATTATAAAGTATGTATTTTATTAGTTAATATTTTCATTACTGTTTCAAGGAGATCGTCTGTGACTTGTCCAGTTATAAATTATACAGGTTTATAGTAAATAAATCGCATGTTTATAAGTACTGTTACGAATTGCGAAACAAAGTTCGTAAAGTTAGAAATAATACTTAAATATTATTTCCACACAAATAAATGTTCCTTGTAGATGATGTATATAAGGACGTAGTAAATATAAATAAGTCTTTCACAAAGTTGATGACTTTTATTAAACGTTTCTAATAGTTATCAAGCACTGTTGCAAATAATATGTCAGAGAAAATAATCCAAATATCAAAGTTCTTTTAAGTAAGAATAATTGCTAAAATCTCTTATAGTTACACTTTAAAAGTCTCTCTCTCTCTCTAACTCTGCTGATTCTAAAGAAATGTACTTAAATAATTCCGACTGAAAACGCTGACCAAGAACCCCGAACTGAAGAATATTAGCCCTTTATATACTTTACATAAGCCAGCTAAGCCAACCAAGCCAACCAATGAACTAAATGACCGCTTTCAAGCCAGCAAGTAGGTCGCACACCCATCATCCTAACACAAATGACTTGAGCTTGCTGCATGGACAGCCAGCAAGTAGGTCGCACAACATCAGCCAATACACCAAATGACATCAGCTAACCAGCAAGTAGGTCGCACACCATCATCCTAACACTTAAATGACATGAGCTTGCTGCATGGACAGCCAACAAGTAGGTCGCACATCAGCCAATACACCAAATGACATCAGCTAGCCAGCAAGTAGGTCGCACACCCAAGCAAACGCACCAGATGACATCAAACTTGCTGGTGAACAGCCATTCATAACTCAATGCTAATCTGGCAGGACAATCCAAATACCTACATTATCTACCTTCACTAAAATATATGCTTTACAGCCTCTACAAGGGATTAAATGAAGTCAGATAAGTATGTGGTTATATATGTGATCAAACTAAACTACTAATTAAACCATATACATTTATATTTAAAACATGTAAGGTAATATAGGATTATCTAAAATCGTAACACTCTCCCCCACTAGGACTTTGCTTTCTCCTGGAAGCAAGCAAAACAACCTTCGTAAATAGCCTTTACAAATGAAGTAAATTCATCTTCAAATCTCTCATACAAAATAAAAAAAATCTAATACTAATAATGCTATTAAAATGGATAAACATGGTTCAAATAAGCACAGTACATGATCTCTTCTAAATGTTGAATACAAAACAATTCTGATTCATTTGTATTGTCCATGAGATAATGTTCCCTTAATTAACCCACAAACATGAATGATCAACATAGTAAATGAATGAAATTCCATTTGGCACAAGTCTGATATAGTCCATTCAGGTGATGAAATTTGATCACACCATATCTCTGATAAGGTGAGTGTGTTTCTAATTTGTGTCCATGGCACACATGGATATGGTGGTGAACTGTCATCATTTAATTGCTTTGAGTTGGTTTACTATATAAACAAACACACATTTTGTCTAATAAGAAACAAGCTATTCTGTACAAAGTTAATCAGTAAACATGTTGTTGTTTGCTCTTCCCATTAATGTCTATGCATTTAGGAATGTTCATAATTTAAAGGCAATATATCTTTTCCACCAAACATCTTGGACAATAGGACCAACATCTCTGGGTAACATCAGTGATAGTGGTGTCTGGGAAACATCAAACACCCTTGCCATCCCCTTCTTTAGCCATCGAATCGTAGGACCAACATATTTGGGTTACATCAGCCATAAGTGGTTGGTGTCTGGGAAACATCAGACACCTTTACTGTTCGCTTCTTACTGGATCAAACAGGAGGACCTATTTTGTTAATTGGTGACAGGTGTTTGGGAAACATCAAACACGGCAGCCATTTGCGTCTTTGTGGGTCGATGAGACCGGAGTGCTTCATTTTAGATTAATAATAAATCGAAATTTTGATAAATCCAAACGTATAATTACATCACAATATCTTAACTGCACGTGTTGAAGAGATACTTAATTTCATAATTCCACAACACGAGTGAAATGCTTTTATAGCTATTATAATGCTAAAAACACACCGAATACATATATTCATATACATGTATGTATGCAGGAGAATTGAAATTATTCCAAAATATTGAAATATATCCACGCAAGGAATTGTACAATACACATTAATCCAGGGAACAATTAATCCAGGAATAGTACAATACACATTAATCCAGGTAACAATTAATCCAGGAATAGTACAATACACATTAATCCAGGGAACAATTAATCCAGGTATAGTACAATACACATTAATCCAGGAAAACAGCATTTATATTCCAAGAAAACACAACAAAAAATAGGTACAATTAACTTGAATACATCCAGAAAAATCGAAATTACTTCTAGTAAAACAGAAACATAAGGCAGCAATAAATATGTATCACAAAGCGCTGGTGTGTATCCATCGAATATGGAATTATTACCTATTAGGTTTGCTGCAGAAGTTGCAATATTACTCGATTCATTTCCGTTAATGAGTTTATTAGCTCCGGTGACTGAATACTTTTTGTATGTAGGTTTTCTGAAGGTTGGATTGCTGAAAAATTATCTAAAACAGTTTTAATTGAACGTATATCTTTTTTCAGTATTTCTGCTAGTTGCTTTTCGTAATTTTGAATGTCCAAGGATGAAGAGGCTATACAATTACTGATTGTTTCTTCAAGCTTGTCAATTCTTTGTATAATAACCGATTGCGACGTAGTAAATTGATTTTCCAGGTTGTTTATTCTTTTCAAAATGGCTCCTTCATTTTGCGTATCTGTGCTTTCAATTTTCCTTTTGGACCCCTTTGGTTCCGGGAAATCATCCTCCCCCTCTGTGTCCGAGATTAACTCATAACTCCCTGTTACAGGATTTTTCCTGGCTGGCCCCACACAGCTTGCAACAAATTGTTCCAATTGATCGGCTTGTTTCACCTGTCGGCCAGTCAATGACATTGATTGTTCTACAATATCCGTCTTTGTAGACAGAGTTGACACCTATATGGTGAAGGCATAATCCGTTAAATGCCCAGAGCTTGTGGGTCCTATGCTTTTATACTGGAGGCTGAGCCAGAGTTATGAATCATCCCTGGACAGTTCTGGATTCAGGTCCTAAACTGTCCCCAAATATGGTCAGGCATTAGCATCCCTATTCCAATTTGCATAGAGCTTATCTGGATATATCTATTTTTTTTAGTGTAACAAGGTAATATTATGCCAAGTTGACATCTAACACTCAATTCCAAGCCTGTGAGTTTGTCTCCGCAATCTAGTACCACGCCTAAGGTCAATACCCTCTTTGCAGATTTTGTTTGTCCTAGTACCACGCCTGAGGTCAATACCCTCTCTGCAGGACTTTATTGTCCCAGATTTTCGCACATATTTCAGTTTATCTGGCTCATTAACAGGTGGTTCTGTTGGGATAGTCACTTGTTGATTCTGTAATGTGAGCACCCATTGTGGAAAAGTATTGCACAAGAATGGTTTTATTCGGTCATGATGAATGATTTTAGACCTTGTTTTACCAGAACCTTTTATTTCGAATAAAATGTCACTGATTTTCCTTGTTATAACATATGGTCCCTTCCATATTTCTGATTTTAATTTAGGACTCTTTCCCACTATTCTTGTAGTGTCTAAACAATAAACAACATCACCTACTGCATATGACTGAAATGCTAATCTAGCATCATAGTCACGTTTTTGTCTTACAGAGTTTTTCTTCAAATTTTCTCGAACAAAACTATAGATTTTTGAAATCTTGTCTTGCAAATTCACAACATAATCAGTGTGCGTTTTTAATTGAGACTGGTTATTTGCTGGTAATCCACACAGGAAATTAACAGGCAAATTGACTTCTCTCCCAAACATTAGCATGTTAGGTGTATACTGGGTACTCTCATGTATGCTTGACCTGTATGCTGCTGTCAACAGAGGTAGATATACATCCCAATTAGTTTGCTCTTTGTTTATATAAGTTGTTATCATATTTAACAGGGATTGGTTAAATCGTTCAACCATTCCATTAGACGAGGCCCTGTATGGGGTACACCTGGTTTGGTTAACTTCTAGCAAAGTACACACTTGTTGAAAAAGATCCGACTGATAATTTCTTCCTTGATCAGAATGTAAATCTAATGGTAATCCGTATCTTGAAAAGAATTCAAACACTATTTTATTTGCAACTGTTTCTGCCTTTTGGTCAGGAATGGCATATGCCTCCACATATTTTGTGAAATAATCCATTACAACAAGTACATATTTGTTGTTAGAGGGTTCTGAAACTGGAAAAGGGCCCAGAATGTCAGTTCCAACTCTGTCCATAGGATACCCAACGATATATTCCTGCAATGGCGCTCTTGGCTTTCTATGAGGTCTCTTTCTTGTTCCACAGAACGAACACTGTCGTATCCAAAGCATCACAGAGTCTTTCATTTTATAGCAAAAAAAATTTAATCTAAGCTTTCCCAGTGTCTTTTTCACACCTAAATGTGCAGCTGTAATAGAATTGTGTAATGCACTGATTACCTTTGGCCGTAGTACTGATGGTAAAACTAACTGGTTGTAATCTGAAGTTTTATTGTTTGTAGTCCATTTTCTAAATAAGAGACCATCGATAACTAATAGCTGAGACCACTGAAGCCATAAGTTGCGTGTTGCAGGACTTTCAGCAGCGACACACTCTCTTGAAGGTCGTTCATCAGAAGCCAGCTTCCATCTTAGAATTGTACCTATCTCGGGGTCATCATTTTGCATCTTTTGAAGCTCAGAATTGGTATATGAACCAACCCAGTTTGAAAACTTATACACAACGCTACCACCATTGGTAGAATTCTCATTTTGTGTTAGATTTGGGAATAACCCACCAGAGTGGGTTTGAAGGCCAAAGTCCTTTTCTAGTGTCTCGGCCCCCAAAACAACACTGTCTCCATCCTTTTCTTTGGGTGGAATGACCTCTTCAGAGATTCGTAAACGACGTGTCAAACATAAATCTTTCTCTGAAGAAAATCGCAAAATATCATGCTTGATATATCTAAATCCCAGGCGAATATACATCATTACAATACCAAGACAAAACACTATACTGTCAATCAGGTTAGTTGAACCTGAAGACAGATGCACTCTCCTTGCAATCAGTGGAATAACATCGTCAAATTCTTCCAAAACTGACCATTCCTTATGCTTTTTAGTGCAGTCTTTACATCCCTTACACGGTAACTCAGCAAGCACAGTCTTGCCATCATAACAGGAGCACGCACTTTGCTCACATGGGATGCGCGATAAAGCATCTGCGTTGACGTGCTTAGTACCTTTTCGATGTTCCAACTTGAAATCAAACTGAGATAAAACTTCAAGCCACCTGGCCATTTGATTCTCAGGGTTCTTAAATGACATAATCCACCGTAAAGAACTATGATCACTTCTAATGAGAAATTGTCTGCCAAGCAAATACTGTCTGAACATTTGAGTAAATGTAACAACTGCCAAAAGCTCCCTTCTTGTCACGCAGTAAGCTCTTTGTGCTCTAGACAGACTTTTACTTGCATTCACTATTGGTCTTTCAACCATTTCCTGTGTATTTTCACAATATTGCATTTGAGATAAAACTCCACCAATGCCAACATTTGAAGCATCGCAGTCGAGAACAAATAATCCTGTATCCTGTGGGAAAGCCATAACTTCTTCTCCAGTAAGTGCTGACTTCAAGTCGTCAAAGCTTATTTGACACTTTTCATCCCAGATAAAAGGTTGTCCGGCCTCTAACAACCTATTTAATGAACTTGCTCTTGACGAAAATCCACGAATATAACGTCGATAGTAGGAACAAAATCCCAGAAATGAGCGAACTTCGGTCAAATTCGATGGTGTAGACCAGTTTTTAATAGCACTAACTTTACTCATCTGTGGTTTTACTCCGTCTTTTGACACCATATGTCCTAAAAATGAAACCTCTGTTTTAAACAGGAAACATTTGCTAGGTTTAAGTTTCAAGCCAGACTCATGTAGCCTTTGAAAAACAGTGTCTAACCTCTCTAAATGCTCTTCAAAGGTTTTTGAAAATATGATCAGGTCATCAAGGTATATAAGTAATATATCCCACTGTAACCCACGCATAACAAGTTCCATACAACGTTGAAATGTTGAGGGAGCATTGCATAATCCGAATGGCATCACATTGTATTCAAACAACCCCTGCCTGCAAACAAAGGCAGTCTTAGCTTTGTCATTTTCTTCCACTTCAATTTGATAATAAGCGGACAAGATATCAAGGCATGAGAAATACACTGAACCACTTAAACTATCGAGACAGTCGTTAATGTTCGGAAGAGGATATGCATCCTTTTGCGTGACTGCATTCAGTTGCCGATAGTCCACGCACGGTCTGGTCGTTCCATCCTTTTTCCTTACATAAACAAGAGGAGCAGCATATGCAGATGTGCTCTCACGTATTACACTTGATTTTAATTGATCCTGTATGATTTCAACTTCCTCCTTAGCAAATGCAAGAGGAGGACGTCTCGGACGTTGCTTTATTGGTTTGCTAGTTCCAGTATTAATCTTATGTTTAACAACTGAAGTCCTACCAAGGTCTTGTGGTGATTTTGCAAAAACTTCAGCATGTTTAATTAAAAGACCTTTTAGTTTTTCTTTCTCGTGACAATTCAAATTTTTGCCCGAGTTTTCATATAGAGCCGTTAAATGTTCAGGTAATTTACCATGCATTGGCCTGGTGTCAACCTTTTCTTTGGTCATATTACTCACTTCCTCTACTTCATGTAAATGTCCAAGTAAAGATTTTGCTTTGATTGTTACATCTTCACTTGACGGATTCATGACACGAACAGGAATTGCTATGTTTATACGCTTAGGATCGACTAATGTGTGTCCAATAATTAAGTCTTGTGACTCAGACATATCTCTTATAACTGGCGAAACAAGTCCATACTCTGATTCGAATTTACCTGATGAACACTGTCCCTCAATAACCATTTCACTGTATGCAGGCACTGTCACTGTCTCACTACATGTCACTCTTAAGGCACATAATGGAACCTTTTGAATAACTGTTGAATATTTTCTCCGATTTAATTTAAGTCCATATTCAGCACTGAGACTGTAATTATTTGCTTGTAAAAAATCAAGCCCCAATAATCCATCTTCTTTGATTGGGGCGATAACCACATCCCACTTGAAAGTATTTTTCTGAATATTAAATTCCATTGTAACAGTTCCAAGTACAGGCAACAAACCGTCATTTGCAACTTCCAGTCTAAAATTATGGTCATTTTTTCTCAATTCGGGTCGTTTCTCCAAAGGAATACTATTGTATATGTTTGAAGAAAGAACTGTCACAGCTGCACCCGTATCAATAACCAAGTTTGCACTTTTATCATAAAACTTCACTGGGAGTAAAATCGATAAACCACTGCCTATTTCACCAATTTTGATAACATTTTGACTGGATCGGACTAAAACAGGGCCGTTTGCCTCAGTCATCTCTAGTTTTCCTGCGGCCACTCTAACTTGTCCTCATCATCATTACTTTTGCAGTCGTTTGCATAATGACCAAGCTTGTGACAGTTGAAGCACTCAACTGTTGCAATATCTCGTCGCCTGAAATTGACATTTTTGCCAACATTTTTGCCAACGTTTTTGCGAACAGTTTGGCGCTGATCTGATTTTGATTCCTGTTTAATCAAAGAGAGAACTTCTTCGAACCTTTTATCCAAGTTTTCATTCAATTCTTTCTTGAAACTTGAAAATTGTTGAACTGTGACATACTGCGGATCAGCTCTTGTAACCATTCTTACTTTTGCTGGTCCACGTGATTCTTCTTTTAGTCTGAAATATGTCTCTAGAACCTCCCGTGCCTCCTCAATTGACTGCGGGTTCTTCATTCCTACAGCCAGTGCCATTTGTTGGTCTCCAAGGCCTTTAATGAAGTGTCGCATGCAAATGGTACTTGTTGTGATGTCATCTGCTGTAGGATACCCTCTCCTTACAAGCCGTTTAATGTCCGACACATACTCCACTAACTTTTCTCGTGAATTCAGTTTTAAATTTTCCAACTCCGCAAGGTAACTTCCTGTTGAACGCCTCTCCTTAAATCTTGTCTCCAATACTTGCTCAAGAGCATAGAAAGATTGCTGCAGTTCTGGATTTACTTGCCGAAAAACGAAATCTGCTGCCTCGCCTCTTAGGCTGTTAATAAGTCGAAACACTTTCGTCTTATTGTCCCATCTGCATGTCGCTGCCAGCGTTTTAAACTGTGTTATGAATGAGACATAGGACGATTTCCCATCGTACAACACAGGTTGAGGAAGCGGCACAGAATAATGATCACGTACATGTTGATCTTGCTGAATGACAGCTGAAGGTGGAGCATGACGTACTGGTGATTGCATAGGTGACTGAATATGTGTCCCTATGTTAGCAAACGCTCCAACATGATCATTTCTTATTTCAGGTTGTAAAACTCTTGGATTGTTCATATTGGTTGAACGGTCAGCATCAATATTTCTTCTCAGATTTTGCAGTTCATTTCTCAATTCTAATGCTGCCACTTGTCGCTCATGCTGCTCCTTTTGAAAATTTGCAACCATTAATTCCCTCTCACGGGCAAATTCCTGCATTTTGTCTTGCACAAGTATTTCTAAATTGTGTTTTTCACTTTGTGCATTTCTAATATCTGTTTCATGATCAGCCCTTTTATTCCGCAGTTTGATGATTTCTAATCTCAAGTTCTGAAGTTCATCTTTTGAAATTTGTAAATCACTTCTCAATTCATTCATTTCACATTCATTGGAAATAATTTCTAAGTCCATATTTTTGTCCATGTTTCTTTTTGGTCCCATGATTTTCTGTGTTTACTCGAATTTTAACACTTCACTTTCATCTCCAGTTAAAGCTGCCTTTAATTTGCAATTTTCACTTATTATATCGTTAATTGTTTTCTCTATTTTTGAAACATAGTCCTTCAATGTGACCGACAAATTATCTATTTGAATGTTCAAGTGCTGCAATAAGTTCTCATTTTCTTCTACAAGCTGGAACAGAGTTTTCTGTAAATCTTCTAATTCACCTTTTCCTGCCATTGTTATGAAAACAAATTCAAATAATAACAAATTATCCTCAAAGATGTGTTAAAGTCTGAAATCCCGACGCTGCCACCAGTGTTACGAATTACGAAACAAAGTTCGTAAAGTTAGAAATAATACTTAAATATTATTTCCACACAAATAAATGTTCCTTGTAGATGATGTATATAAGGACGTAGTAAATATAAATAAGTCTTTCACAATGTTGATGACTTTTATTAAACGTTTCTAATAGTTATCAAGCACTGTTCCAAATAATATGTCAGAGAAAATAATCCAAATATCAAAGTTCTTTTAAGTAAGAATAATTGCTAAAATCTCTTATAGTTACACTTTAAAAGTCTCTCTCTCTCTCTCTAACTCTGCTGATTCTAAAGAAATGTACTTAAATAATTCCGACTGAAAAACGCTGACCAAGAACCCCGAACTGAAGAATATTAGCCCTTTATATACTTTACATAAGCCAGCTAAGCCAACCAAGCCAACCAATGAACTAAATGACCGCTTTCAAGCCAGCAAGCCAGCAAGTAGGTCGCACACCCATCATCCTAACACAAATGACATGAGCTTGCTGCATGGACAGCCAGCAAGTAGGTCGCACAACATCAGCCAATACACCAAATGACATCAGCTAACCAGCAAGTAGGTCGCACACCATCATCCTAACACTTAAATGACATGAGCTTGCTGCATGGACAGCCAACAAGTAGGTCGCACATCAGCCAATACACCAAATGACATCAGCTAGCCAGCAAGTAGGTCGCACACCCAAGCAAACGCACCAGATGACATCAAACTTGCTGGTGAACAGCCATTCATAACTCAATGCTAATCTGGCAGGACAATCCAAATACCTACATTATCTACCTTCACTAAAATATATGCTTTACAGCCTCTACAAGGGATTAAATGAAGTCAGATAAGTATGTGGTTATATATGTGATCAAACTAAACTACTAATTAAACCATATACATTTATATTTAAAACATGTAAGGTAATATAGGATTATCTAAAATCGTAACAGTACTGAGAAAAAGTATGAAGTCAATTCCTATTCGCAAACAACATGCAAATTACCAAATTATCATTAGCGCCTCACAAACATTACTTTAGTCTCTCACCGCGTCTTTCGTCATATCATGCTCTTCTCAAAATAAACTTACTAGAGCATATTTATTTAAAAAAACAACACTAAACAATCCATTGCTACTTAACTATCAAACACTGAATTACAGATATACAACATATACACATACCTTTTCTCTTGGACCCATTGTTTCCCTTTTGTGCTAGCAGAATCTTTGCCCTTTTCATTTTTTTCCAACGCAAACTGCAGTAATTTAACACTATTCCTTTGTCAAGGTCCAATATTCTCCAGCCGCCAAATATTCAGAACGTCCACCGAAATACTATCACAACACCTTTTAATTTTCCCAATTCCGGGCACTCCATCTCCCTGTACTTAGTTAAGATATTCAGCTCCATCTTGCCACGGTCACGTCTAGTGAAGGACTGACCTCACATGGCTTGATGCTTTGCTTGTCTTTTTCGGGGCCCAGCAAGGGAACTTGTAATAGTGTATTATCCCAAGTGTCTCTCCCTTCTCCTCATATAAGTATTGCATGTGAAAACTAAGTTTTCAGTAAAAGGGTTGAGGAGGAGGTAAAGAAATATAAATAAAGATCGGACAGGGAAAGTAGCATTTAAGAAGGATTGTCAACCACAAAACACAGAAACAAACACGCAAACGGACAAACAAGAAGGCAAGTCACACACAAACACGTAAAAAACGTGTTTTTGTTGTTGTTTTTTTCTTGTTTTTTTTCTTATTTTACCATTCTACTCTGGTATCTACGTTGTAAACACAAACAATGGGACATCACTCCCCCCACCAGCTACTCTGGTATCTACGTTACCACATCCAGTGAACAACTCAACACAAAGCTCTCCGCGGCTTATCATGTCGGGTTCGGGAGAGGTCACTTGGAATAGTGTATTATCCCAAGTGTCTCTCTCTTCTCCTCATATAAGTATTGCATTGACAACTGCAAGTTATTCAACAAATGAGTCACGGTTATATACAGACGCTTTCCGAATGTATGTAGTTGGTTGCAGATTTAATGTGTGGTACATGTAACTTAACAACCTGAACCCAAAACGTAACGCGCAAAAGCAGAAAAAATGACCACCCCATTGGAATCCCACATATTTGTACGACGAAGGACTCAATTTTACATTATCGAACCATGACTTGTCGTCAATGGAAGTGAAATATGCGCGAGGTAAACTTTTTACAGTTGTTTGCATTATTGAACATTATTGGGGGCGGGTAATCACAGTCATATTTTTGTCCCCAGAATGTGCCCTTAAATGGAGTTATGTAATTGTTTATGCCAATGCCATTTGTTAACCACGATACAATTTCGCCTGAGCTGTCCCTACCGACTCGAATTTTCTCCCACGCAGGCAAATATGTTCGTGTATTTGTCCTGCAAAACATTTATCGTTGTCCGGAAATCGTAGGGAATTAAAATTAGGCATAATGCCATCACTAAATGCTTCTTCTGCAGAAACCGGCATAAAACACGACTGAGTGCCATTCCCGTCATACTGAGAAAAAGAAATGTCTCTTAACTTCCTGGTTCGTCGGGTCGAAATTCAGGCTAACGCCATTTTCCCAAGGTTTCATGCAGAACTTTTGAAAAGATCATATAACCAATATAGTACTACAGCCTAACATTCCAGTGGTATTCATATATACATAAATGGGTTACAGAAGACTCATACAAGATGAATAGTACCAATCATGGGAACTGCTTGTTTAGTGGGCAGTCTCTTACGTAATGTCCTTGTTTGTTACATTTGAAACAGACGATCTTCATCGGTGATCGCATTCTAGGCCTAAGAGACGGTGCCTGACTGAAAGACCTCGCGGGGAGGTGGATACAATGGAAACCCCACGGGCCACTGCCAATGTGCTGGGTGGGGCAGTGCCTGAGTTGTATTTGACCCAGAATCTTCCTCTTATTGTCTGAAATTAAACCAAACGAATTGTGCATGTTTTGTTCTTTTTCTAACACAATCTCCTCGTCCTTCGAACTCAAGAGTTTAGGGACCAATGCCGCAGCAAATTTAGGCTGATCTTTGTGAGCTTGAAACCTCGAAATCAACATGGACATTTGATCCTTGTGTGGATCGTTCACTTTCCTTGCCATACTATCAAGTAATATTAACTTTGCGAAAAGTTCATCCGGCTTTACCATGGAAGATGCCGCCTCCTTTATTTCTCGTTTCAGTCGATCGAACTCGGATTTCTCGTCCATGGTTTTCTTTTCCTTAAGTTTCCCCTCTAATGCCTCTATCTTCCCGAGCAGCGAGTCATACTGTTAGCAAATAGATCAGAGAAAAATACTAAATAACTACGTAACGGACATACCTCTGTGCGGGCCTAAACAACTGTATATTCTCTTGTTTGCTAAGTTCGAAACATGCCATTTGCTCATTCCTCATAGTCATACCACTTAACGTAATTATATTGTTTCATATACTTTTTTGTACCATAATTGACTGCGCGCGTTATTACAAGTATTACTAAAATCCATTAATTTGTAACGTTAACTAAGAGACTACAACTTATTGGGTATACTTAGTAAATATATTTTTTTTTTATTGTGTGAAGTACGTGTCAAACTGGCTTTGACCCATTTAGAGTACACTGGCAGCCACCTGACATCAGTATCATCTTATTTATTATTAATATTATTATTGTTGTTATCATTATAATTGTTATTTAATGATTAAATTCGTAACAACATATAACCGAAATTGTCTGGATTGCGCAGCCTTACACTCAAAGTAAATATTTCGTACCCGTGTAATAGAACACCACATCTAACACCACAGTTTATGATCATGCTCGCTTCATTACCTTAAATAACCGTTGTCAATAATTAAGACAGTTTATCTGTAAATGCAAAGTAAATACGGTTTTGCAGAGTCTGTTCGTATGTATGTTTATTCATTCGAACAGATAATACCATATCTGCTTTCCCTGGCCTCGCATGAGTGTTTAAGATCATTCTTAAACTGTGGACCTAACTGACCATAGGAATGTATGACCCCAATGTTATGGTATCAAATATCATATAGGATGAGGTGTTACACTGTTGATCAGGGTCTGCTATAGAAAGATACATCCATACTGTGCAAACTGCATAATATATCTAGTTAGTAGATATTTTATTGAACTACCAACTGCTCTTATTGTGAATAACGTAATGAAGGTGCGCGTGTATGTTCACGGGTGATTCATACAATAACCCAAATTTTGTTTAGAAAAACGTGCTGCGGACTTAATTTAAATATATGGCACGTGTTGTGACTACTCTTCAAACTATCCTTATGTATATCACGTGCTTAGCACTTAATAATTTAAATATATATGCCACGTGTTGTGACTACTCTTTAAGCTATCTTTTATGTATATCGCGTACTGAGCAAGTAATAATTTAAATATATACCACGTATTGAGACTACTCTTCAAACTATCATTTGTGTATGACATGCTGACCACGTAATAATATGCCACGTGTTGATACTACTCTTCAAACTATCGTTTATGTATCACGAACTGGGCACTTAATAATTTAAGTATATGCCACGTGTGGAGACTACTCTTCAAATAATCCGTCTTCACGTGCCGGAGCACAACTAATTTACACCAATATGGACATCACATGCACGGCAATAACGAAGAAACAAACAAAACTATATCCTCTTTAAAACACATCTGTATGATAAGATTGTTCAAGAAACAAACTTCGATATAAAACTTGAAATGTTTGTAATTATAGATTCTGGAGACATTTGTCTGTTAATGCGTGGTTAAACATCAGTTGTCACGGAAACTTATTCACGTTCCCTTTTGAAGTCCAAATTTAAATTATTGAACACGATATGTCGAAGCTAACACGGCTAACCTGTGGTGTATGTTTAAAAGGTGACAACGTTACTCACGTTTTTTCTGTTCATGAATTTATGCCTCTGATATGCTCACGCTAAACATGTATTTAGTGGCCACGTGTTCAGTCTCTTTACCACCACGTTACGGCATGTCAATTCATTAATGATTACTATTCACGAGTACAAACAATTTCTTAAATTGCTCAAAAATAAAATTGTCACATGAAGACAAGACATAATTTTCACGGGTATAAACACTTTTTAAATTGCTCAAAATACAATTGTTACATGTAAACAATACGTAATTTCTAATAAACTCCAATACTTATAACAATTGTCACATGGAACCTAATTTCGAATAAACTCATGGATTCTGTCGTGAAGCAACAATAATTAACAAACACGAGCATTGTGCACGCACAACATACACGTGCCAATGTCACCATGATAATTCATTTAACATTTCATTTACCAATTGTCTACGTTAATATACCACGTGCCAATACACCATAAGACTTCTTTCAAACAAACATTACCGACTTCACATGCTCTGTAAAATCCTACTAGAAAAATCATTTTTGCAACTAGCAATTCCATGCCACCGTTTTGTCGTACTATAAAACATTATAACTAATAAAAACATAATTAAACATACCGTTTATTCTGCTTCTTCTGCGGGGGTTCAGCTACTGTTACAGTCTCCGAATGAGTCAATCTATGACTTACACTTCTTTCAAGGCTGGTGTAAACGATAAGCAAAATAAACTGCCTACTATGTACTGGATTCCTAAATTACATAAAAATCCGTATAAGGCTCGCTTTATTTCGAATTCTAGTGCCTGCACCACAACAAATATCTTCAAACTTTTAACATCTTGTCTTACTGCCATTAAAGATCACGTTAAACTATATTGTGATAAAACTTATGAAAACTCTGGGATTAATTTATTTTGGTCTATAAAAAATTCAGGAGACGTTCTTGATAACATTTTCAATGAAGGTCAAGTTTCATCAATAAGCACTTATGACTTCTCTACACTACATACAACCTTACCACATCCCCTTATTAAAGACAAGCTAATTTCTCTTATTCAAAAAACATTCGCTAGAGAAAATACTGTTGGGAAAAATGTGTTATATTTGTTATATATATATAACTCGTTGTGTCCTCAAAGTTGGAAGTTTAAATCACACATAAATCCACTGTTTGGTTACACACTTTTATTTTCTACGTTTATAACACTATTTCTATTATAAAAATCAATGATAATTTCAAACACAACTTTAACAATGATAATGAAGAATAATAAAATCCAATCTAGGTCCTAAATAACATCCAAAATCCTAACTAAAAACTCTCTACCTAAAAACTGACTCAATGCATGCGTGCGGCCCTTTTTATAGGGCTTTAATCTTATGAATATTAATGAGTTAGCATGTAGGCTATTGCTAAGCTTTAACCTAGATGCTGCATCCCAGTGAACTTTTACCAGTGAACTTCTGCCATTAACAGTCATAAATCATTTAGCAGGCATGCCCGTGCTATGACAGTCATAAATCATTTAGCAGGCATGCCCGTGCTATGACAGTCATCACTTATTTAGCAGGCATGCCTGTGCTATGTAAATGATACTAAGCATGCACCGAGGAACCTATATCTGATACATTGAATACAAAACTAATCAAACTAATACAGTATCTAATCAAACTAATACAGTGTGTAAAACTCATAACACAAATCATAACACACTCTCACCACTGCATTATGCTCCACCGTGAGCATTATTAGGGTCAATGTACTCAAATAATGAATGAAATGTAGTGGCACGTGTCGGCTAATTTACAGGGTCATTGCAATCTTGGTCATACAGCACATAATTATTATGTTCCAATGAAATTCCAATTAAATCACATTTCAAAACAGAATAAATGCACTTCCAGTACCAATTTCAATTCAATTCAATTATTTTATTCAGCATAAACATCATACAATGTTCATCGCCTATTACAATGGGGCGGTTACATTACATTGAGAAGAGCATGTATAATACTATCATGGAGTAAAGCTACAAAAGAGCACTTACGCCTAGTATGTTAAACAAACAATTTCGAATAGTATATAGCATAACTAATACAGAGGGGAAAATCATCAGAAAAAGAAAGAGAGAAAGAAAACAAAACAACTCTATACATATAATTTGTTTGTACAGTGGATACATTTCGGTCAAGCTTATTTACAACTCGTGCTATCAGTCCTCGCACTAGCGGTTTCACACATTAGCAATTCTTCGGAAAATAAGTCTAAGGCCAGTAGGCAAAAACTATGTGTTACAGACAGATATTTGAATAATGGTTTACAATCATAATAAATATTACGTTAATCCCGATAATTCACGTTAATTATCTATTATACTCTCACGTCTCAAATTCGCTAAATATACATATTTTGCCAATTTACTTAATACACTACACTACCAAGGGAGAAGATTTGAGTAAAGTGCTTCAGGGCATCTTAGCAGCATGCTGACCTGAGTTTACGGTCAAAGCAGCTCTAATAGGATCCTAAACGATGCAAATGCATTTCAGTTTAGTGCAAGACAGATGAATAATTTTAAACCAGCATAAATGGTATGGAACTGAACAAAACCCTGGCAAAGGAATTGATAGAAAACAAAATTAAAAATATATGTATATATATATGGTTAACTATTCTGAATATAAACAAACATACCGAATTGCTAATCCATTTTGGATGAATTTAGTTTATATTGACAATTTAGCACCCCATGTAGCACGACAGCTACATTGTCCAGCACGGAGCTAGCCGTTTGACTCAAATAATCATAACGATCGTATAGTGGTTTTCAGCTATTTATTTACGTCTAGCAGGGATGGAAGCTAGGTAAAGACTGTCGCTTCCTTACATCAGTGGGCGAATAGTATGGGTAAACTACTACGTCACATACACGTGATCCTTGCTCTTCCAGGTAATTACTGATACTGTTTACTAAAGTTCCCCATCACGTGTATGTCTTGAACGCCATTGTGTTACATGCGCCCCCTACTAATGAAATTTTCACACAGAAAATTTTGACAAATGGACGTAACACAATGCGCTGACGTAGACTACAGCAATTTAATACATGACAAAAACAAGTTACTGTAATAACAACACAATTTCAATGTAATGACCATACATGATAAAAACAAGTTACTGTAATAACAACACAATTTCAATGTAATGACCAACCAATTCCGATGTACTGTTCAAAACACTGCTGTTCATAAGCCATTAATTAAATATTTTGGTAGTCCATTTTTGGTAATCCATTTTTGGTAATCCATTTAAAACAATTTCAATGTTCTCAGTCCGAGTTTGGTTGCGACTGTTGTGGACACGCTCCCAACATTCCCCTGCCTCGGCCCCGTCCCCGGCCCCGACCAATGCCCGGTGGTCCCTCTAGGTCCATCTCCACCACCGGCCCCCTACTCGTCCCTGGAACGGGTATGGCTGGTCGTCTCGGGCTTTCCTCCCGCTCGCGGGCGTCCCTCATTAAATTCATGAAGGCCGCCAGGGATCTCGGTTGAGGCCCTGTCTGCACCTCCTCTTGGCGTCCCCCCGCTTGCCCAACAATTCTCTCTGTGGCGTCTAGTGCCACCCGCACAGCTAGGTCTGTTCGACGCCCCTCGTCCATTTCGGGCGCGGCCTGGCGCAACACAGTCAACGTGGCCTTGAATGTTTCTGAAAAGTTTCTATTCCAACTTGCCATGGTTGTTTCTTGTATAATTTTTTTTCCTTAATAAAGCGATGTGTGTAAGTCTCTGATTTGAAGCAGAATGACAAGAAGGTACCAGAATTCGGTGTTCCATCCCCGGTGATTAACCTGTCATCAAGTCACTAATGACCAGTTCATAAACCTGGAGTGTGGATAAGACTACCCGGTAGCCTTCGTTTATATCACACTAATTGTCCAATTATAATTCGATGTATACAGGTAAGCTGGAAATGCTGGAGAATGAAAATGTTCTTCGATGGGTTATATATATTGTCAAACATGAAAACAACGATGAAGTATCCAGGTGAGTACATATGAGGTACATGTATATATATACATGTATATATATATATACCCATTATAGCACGGATTATAAATTTTCAGTGTTCAGAACCACACGATCATTTTCATGCACGTTTTTACATGCACGTGTCTTGTTCATTTCGACGATCGTCCGCAAAAAGGCATGGATACAGTCGATCCCTGAGCGTCCTCAAGGTCGCTGCATCATCCAACACGGGCGGTGCAGAAGCGGCTGACGGTAGGTTCCCATCATCCTCCTTATCTTGGAGCTCGATTTCATTTCGAACCGTTTCCTTGTGCTCCCCCGTTATCCCCCGACGTAAACAAATTGGCAGGCAGTTAACTAAAACGTTACATCTGTTTTTACAACAGAAGAATATGACAATTATAACCACCACTAGAGCAAGTCCAAGGCTAATGTAATACCACGAGCTACGGAAAGACCCCCATTCGCTACCAACTACTTTCTTTGTTGATTTTAATTCTTCAATGAATTTATCAATCGGCACGTCATTAATTGCGGGCAAAGTTGCAGGCATTGGAATCTCGGAATAATTTGCAAATGTGTCATTGAACTTTTGCCAAACCTTGACTTGTGAGAAATTCGTGCTTCGCAAATCAAAGCTTGGAATGTGCTGTAAGGCACTCATTCCCGCGACATATGGTGTCGATAACGTAAAGTATTTAATAGACGCAGTACAACCTGAATTTACCTGTAAGAAGTCTATAGGAGATTGAAGTTCGACTTCAGTATGCCTCGAGTCGCACACTAAAGCAAATTTCAGATTTTCCCTTGAGATAATCACCCAATTATTATCGCTGAGTCGATAAGCAAAAGGTAAAGTTGTAATCGATACCATAACGGAACAATATTCGTTGGAAACAGATGTTGTGAATAAATTGATTAGACACGTACGTCCCAGCGTGACAGAATATAACGGATTTTGCACGGTACAATACTTGACATTGTTTTGACTGCAAGTCTGTACTTCTTGATCGGAAAGTAACACATATTTTTGTCTGGCCTTATCAATTAGAAACCCACTGGCCTCCAATTTGTACGTAGCTAAGAAATCGGTATTTTCATCCTTGTGATTCGGGAGTAATGGTCTTTGATAGATAATTGGCACGGCAACAGCTCTGAAAACTTCGTAGGACTCATCTATTCTTATCATTGGGATTGATATTATGATCATTATTTTGCCTTCCATAAAGACAGTTGAGCTCGTTAAATAACGATAAAATGCCCAAATATCTTTCCTAGGATCGCTAATTAGAGTCATTATCTTCGGAGAGTGTTCTTCAATATTCAACAACAATGTTTGCAGTTTAGATGGATTAATTATGCGAGTAGAAATTTTCCCCAGCGACAGGTAATCTAGTTGTGATCCAAGTGTATTTAAATAAAAACGTACATCCCTAAGTAAAATTCTTATTTCCCCAATAAGCAAATCAATTTTTGTAGTGATCTCCAAGAAACGTCTATTTTCAAAAATTGATCTCGCAAGTTCTTGTGTAAGTGATTGTAGCTCGGAGTCCAATGTAGTAAGAGTAGCAACAATATCATTGATCGAATGTCGATTTTCACGAATTAATTCCCTAGATTCATTGATAAGAGATAAACTCTTCTCAGCTACATGTATAATTGTTTCTTGATTTTCACTTAACTGGTGAAGCTGTGACTTAATTCCATCTAAGTCATTTTCTGAGACTGTGCCAAATAACCATGATAATGCATCACCAACAAATGGTAAAAGTGAACGTTTACCGCGGTTTCGTACTTTCCGTAACTGTTTAATTCCCTTTTTAATGTCACTCCTTATTTGATCTAAATATTCAACTTCTGCTAATAAACCTTGTAATGCGTTTTTAAACGGTGCGTATGCAGGCTTATATAGATATGTCGCAATTGCTTCCTGTAGCATGGTACGGGTCTGTTTAATGTCCCTTTTAATTATTGAGAAGAAATTATCAATTTCCTTAAAATCAATGACAAGAGTAGCCAACCATTTTGCTCTAGTCGTGGACACTTCATTTGTTTTGTAATAAACAACATTGTCCCTAACCACAACATTTTCTTTACCACTTATACTCATGTGGTTTCCCCATAAAAATATAACTGCCAAAATGTTTACTAGTAGTAGTAAAAATTTCATCTACCTGTATGTACAACACATGTATATACAGTATATGAAGCCTATGTAAACACTCAGAACTTTAAACACTGTAAGACCGCGGTCTCCTAACATGATGTACCTGTACTGACTGACATACCTTCCCATCACAAAATGATAACTCGGGAGTGTGATCATTAACACAATTTGTACAGTCAGTAGAGGAAGAAGAATGAACTTCAGGTGCATAGAGTTCATTGTTCGTGCGAGTTTCACGATCGCGTAACCTACGACGAAGTTCAAACAACGGAATATCGTCCTCGGAATCACTATCCGAGCGTTCCATACGGTAACGACGCGATAACAACTGCTCATTAGGCCCGGCAGTAGAGCCAGAACTGTCTGAATCGCCCTCAGAGCTAACAGGTGGTACGGCATAATTAGCACGCCTAAGACGTTTACCTGTCGTATCGGCTGGTATATTCCAATCAGTAATAGTAGCCAACCTAAGATGATGAGCGTGTGCTTTCAAGGTAGAACCATCCAATTGATTTTTAATGATATAGGTGACTGGAGATGTTTGCTCTATGATTCGATAGTATGGTGTCCATTTAATGTCCAATTTATTTTTACGGGCCTGTTTACGATAATACACGGGATCACCAACTTTTAATGCCACGTCATTAGCATTTTTATTCGCGTATTCATTGCGCTTTTTCCTGGCCTTATCTCTGTTTCTATGTACCATTATGAAAGCCATGTGTTGTTGTTCTAAAGCTATCTTGTGTGGGTCATCACCTAGATACTTTCGTCTAGGACGTAAAATGTTATCAATTGGCATAACAACCTCTCTGTTAAATAGCAATTGAAACGGAGATTGTTTAGTGGATTCATTGACACCAAATCGTATAGCAGCCAAAGCCTGATTTAGGAATGTATCCCAAGGACCGTCATTAGTATGGACCAGTTTAGAAATGACATTAACCAAAGTCCTGTGATATCTCTCTATTAACCCATTAGCTTGTGGTCGATAAAAAGAAGTAGTCACATGATGGATGTTTAGAGTGGCCAATGTTTCCTTAATTACCCTGTTAACATTTTCACTGCCATTATCAGACAAGAGCTCCAACGGACAGGAATACCTGGGCACGATTTCATCAATTATAAGACTGGCAATAGTTTGTGCCTCCTTATTTGGACATGCGAATGCCTCGGGATATCCAGAGAATAGATCAATGAAACTGACAATATATTTATTGGCACTCAGTGATGTTGGGTAGGGTCCAGAAACATCAACTGCGCATTTAGCCCACGCGAAAGGTGGTGTATCAGTTAGTTGAACAGGAACCTTATTTTTCTGAGAACTTCTCAGCTGACACGTGACGCAGTCGTTAACATAGGTAGCTATATCTTTATATAGATTAACCCAATAATACTTAGGATGGATTGCATCGTAGGTCTTATCTATACCAAGATGACTAAGCCCCTCGTGGTACCGTACAATCACAGTTTCTCGCAAATGTGAAGGTATAACTAATCTCAAAATTGGCTCTGAATCAGGGTCAGATATGAAATACAATATATCATCCAGCACAACATATTTCCTAGCAACTGATGGTGAAAGAGAATCTTGTACGAGACTTTGTTTAAGCCCAACTATGACGTCATCCTTTTCTTGTTCTACCTTCATGTTTAAAGGATCAACAAACTTTGGTTTAGTGACCTTATCACCAAATCGTGGCCTACACCTCGCAAAATCTTTGGGAGTGAACTTGTTAGAGTTCAATGCACTAATCTCAAACGTCTTGCCACTAACATCAGGATCAGACAGATCAGTTTCGTCCGTATGCCCATTATCATGTGGTACACGAGAAAGTAGGTCAGCAACCGAATTTTCCGCGCCTGCAAGGTACTGAATCTTGCAGTTATAACCAGCAATGGACAACGCCCATAACGAAACTTTCTTGTTATGCATTGGAGAATCAAGAAGATATTTCAAAGGTTTATGATCACATTTAATCACGAACTCAGCATTATGTAGATAATGATCAAGCTTCTGTAAGCTATAATAGATTGCATAAGCTTCCCGCTCAATCACTGCCCAACGACATTGTGTAGCACTTAATTTATGACTCAAGTAGTAAATAGGTCTTTCCACCTTTTCACCGTCTTGAATTACAGTTTGCGTAAGACAAGCACCTATACATTTATCAGAGGCATCCGTGTACAGAGTATATGGCAAATTAAGATCTGGAAAACAAAGAAGAGGTATCTCAGACAATTTTGCTTTCAGCTTATCAAACGCCATCTGGCATTCATTTGTCCAGGCGAATTTAGCATACTTTCGAGTTAATGCGATAATTGGTTCAGCAATTTCTGAGAAGTGTGGTATAAATCTACGATAATAGCTACCCATTCCAATGAAGCTACGAACTTCCCTAACAGTTGTCGGCGAAGCTAAGTTTTGTATGACAGTGACCTTATTTTTCTCCGGGAAAATACCT
This sequence comes from Cyrtodaria siliqua, assembly GCA_037043455.1. Taxonomy (NCBI): domain Eukaryota; kingdom Metazoa; phylum Mollusca; class Bivalvia; order Adapedonta; family Hiatellidae; genus Cyrtodaria; species Cyrtodaria siliqua. The sequence continues at coordinate 19,197 of JAWPHD010003746.1, read as the reverse complement.
TGATCATTAATCACAAACCCCAGATAAGTGGTTTCAGATTTCAGGAATCCACACTTCTTGAGCTTTAGTCTTAACTGATGTTGTTTTAGCCTATCAAAGACTGTTTGGACATGAGCCAAATGTTCTTCCAAAGTTTCCGAGAAAATAAGTATATCATCCAAGTATGCAGTCGTAAACTCAGACAAACCTTCAAGGACACGGTTCATAAGCTCTTGAAATATAGCCGGTGCATTTGTCAACCCGAATGGCATGACATTAAATTCAAATAGGCCCCTGTGACAAGCAAATGCAGTCTTACACTTGTCTTTTTCATCCATTAACACTTGCCAATATCCTGACTTAAGATCAAGAGAAGTGAAGTACTTTGCTTTTCCAAGTAGTGCAAGGATATCATCAATTATTGGAAGTGGATATGAATTTGTTTTTGTAACCTTGTTTAATTGTCTGAAATCTACACAAAATCTTTTTGACCCATCTTTCTTATCAACAATCACCACAGGAAAAGACCAAGGAGAGCGACTTCGTGAGATTATTTTTGCCTCTAACATCTCATCTACTGCCTTATCTATGACCTTACGGTTATTCAACTGAGTGCGATAGGGCTTCAACTTAATGGGTGAATGGTTATCAGTATCAATTTTCATCCTAACAGTATCCGTATGGCTCAAATCTATGTCAGTTTCCGCAAAGAGAGAACTATTTCGTTTCAAGAGGTCAACGACTTTCTTTTTGTAGGGAGAAGGTACATCAAGGTTATCAAACTCTGCATCAAGAGATTTAGACCGTTTGGTTTGGTTAATTGGGCTTGAGAGAACATTCTTATCAACAGCAGAGATATATGCGACATTAATTGCCTGTATCTTGCCAACAGGTGTTCCTTTCCGTACAGATAATGTCTTGCACGTGGTGTTTACCAAGAGAATAGGTAATCTATGGTTTGTGGAAAGCTTAGCAACTGAATTTGTGAGAAGCAAACCCGGTTCGTTACCAAGGCAACCAGAATCAAGCGGTGATATCTCATAGCTATGTTCTACAGGTAACTCTGGATGTTTACGCACTTGACAATAACAGATATGGGCTGTCTGAGGCGGAAGCTTAACTTTTGACCTAGTCCGTGCTATCGAAGCAACATGTATATCATCTACCAGTGGAACATATGTACCATGTACACGTATACAACCAAGATCATGATACACGCGCACGCCACGTGATTGTAACCAATCCATTCCAAGAATAATGTTTCTGTTTAGATTTCGGACTACATAGAATCTATGACTCATTTTCAGGCCTCCTAAAATGAACTCTATTTCCGCAAAACCGTCTACATGAAGAGGAGTATTACCTGCCGTTGCCAAATTTAGACTTTGTTTACGAAGCCTAGGCTTCACTTTGAGATTATCATAGACGCGTCGATGTACAAGAGAAACCTCAGCACCGGAGTCAAGTAACGCACGATATTTCTGTTTATCGAATTTCAAAAGAAGAGAATTAGAACCTATATTCGAAGAATTTATAAATACAGTGTTTTTGTGTTTAATGTTCTGTTTGTTTGATCTTCCCGCATCGGCTTCTACATGTGGGAAGGATTCACGTTTAAAGGCTGTGTACCAGCTTTTCTATACCCCCCTGCCTGTGTACATTCACGAGCAAAGTGGCCAGTCTCTCTACATTGATAACAAACGACATTTCGTTTGTCACGCACTTGATCCCTTCTCAATTGTGCCACATTTATTTGTCTATCCCTTTTCCTAGCCCTACAATCTTTAATATGATGACCCGGCTTCCTACAATAGTGACATTGGTTACTACTCTGTCTAGAATGATCAACCTCCATTGGTTCTTGTCCCCCGCCTGAATGACTTTCCCCATGATTGTGCCCTGTTCTCAACTGAAACCTTTTCCTAAGATTTTGTTCCCGGGTAGCAGTACCAACAGCAGTCTGAAAATCTTGTGGGTTTTCTCTCATAATTTTCATTTTTAATGCATCTTCTCGCAACCCATCAATGAAATACCCCACGAATTGTCTCTGTACAGCATTTTGATCCTGACCTTCAAATGCGTCCTCCCCTAAATTTAACATTCTTTCTGCGTACACCTGTACCGTTTCCCCTGGTTTTTGTTTTAATTTTCTTAACAACAACAAAGCATGCTGAGAATCAACAACTTCTCCAAATCTCAATTTTAATTCCGCTTTAATTTGATTCCAATTATGATCGGCATGTTGTTCCATGTGCCTTTTCATGAAATCACTCACTGGACCAAGACTAGACTGATATGCAATAAATTTCATTCGTTCAACTGGAATTCTAGTCAATGTGCCAAATTTTTCAATACTTTTTACCCATTCCTTAAAATCTTTTGGATTGCTACCGTCAAAACTCTTAACAACCTTTGCGACGCCTTGAGCCCCCATAGTGGTAGTTAAATTTGTCATTTGTCCATCAACGGACCTAAACAATTCCAAAAATATTTGTTCTGCCATCTTGCCAATTACGTAGAGGGAAAAACAAACGAAAGCAACTTACGGTTTTGACGACTGCTACACCACTGCAACTTGCCAAGGCGGCTCAATGACGATGACGGCAACACCAAAGTTAAATTGTCCGAAAATAACTACATTTCACAGTGTCCCACACAACACATGTTCGTAAAATATCCTGGTTAATACGGCGCCAATAAACCCCGTATGTAGCACGACAGCTACATTGTCCAGCACGGAGCTAGCCGTTTGACTCAAATAATCATAACGATCGTATAGTGGTTTTCAGCTATTTATTTACGTCTAGCAGGGATGGAAGCTAGGTAAAGACTGTCGCTTCCTTACATCAGTGGGCGAATAGTATGGGTAAACTACTACGTCACATACACGTGATCCTTGCTCTTCCAGGTAATTACTGATACTGTTTACTAAAGTTCCCCATCACGTGTATGTCTTGAACGCCATTGTGTTACACCCATGAAGAAGTAGCTTAGAGATATTAATAACCAATGTGTTCAATAGTTAATTTGTAAGTGTTGCTATATTATATAATTATAAACCTATATAGTACCATGAATCTCAAAATTCATTTTGTCATTTAAATTAGGATGTTATACATTAAAGAAAATATTAATCAACAATATAAACAAGATTTGTCATAAAATCTGTTTCAATTAACTGTCTGCAGAACCTAACATCTAGTGTTTGTTTTGTTGCAAAATATGTCATCATTTGTTATTAAATTCATTATCTGGCAGAGTTTTTTAAACAGATAAATACAGCACTTTTTCTTAACTCTAATTTTCATCAAATACATAGGACCAATAATTACTAACTATGATAATTGCCCATTAATCTGAAATGCTAGAATGCTTCAATTCTACTTGAAATTGTGGGGTTAATCCTGAATTAGACAGTTGTAAGAGCTAATATTAATTCACATTACTATTAAATTTAACTACGGTATGAAGAACAATGCAAATATTAACATTACGATAAAAAAAAAAATTGTTTAAAATATTTGTTTTAAGGTAACCTAATGACATCTTCATAAAAAAAACAAAAAAAAAACATCTCATCAAAATACATTATGCACTAGTTCAATTATTTTCAACACATTAATTTAAATTAGTGATGTTCATTTGTTTACTGTCCTAGTGCATTCTTCTCAACTAATCATTTATCAAACTTAAACTATTTCCATTTAACTATCATACATATTAAGTCCTATACATCTGCATCACTAAATGTACAGTGGCATATTTACTTTCAATAATCACTAATTAAAAGTAACTGGTCAAATGTTAATTATAGTAAAGCTAAATGCTTCATGATAGAACTATTGCCATCGTCTTGTGATGTTTCAAAAGAAAGGAGTGAACGTAAACGATTACATTTAAAAATGATTATATGAAAGAATAAAATAAAATACATTACTATTCTAATGCATAAACATCAATGTTTTATATAAACGTTCATATCTTCAATTGTCAATGTTCCACCAAGTGTCAATATATATTGTGTCACGACAACGTCACAGCTTGATACACTACTGTAAGGAAAATAGTTGCTCAAACGAAAGTTAATGCTGCGGCTACATTCCACCATCTGCACGGGCAAAAGTTAATATTGATAATCTCCACTATAAACTGTCAGGATATCTCGTCTTTCGTGCACCACCAATATAGGTATCGCGTCGTCGCCATGTAGCAGAGACCTGTCCCATGCTGTATTGAACCCCTGGGTGACACAGGAGTTCTGTTGTAGGACAATTCCAACGCAGAACCTACTCTTGGGGTAACACAAGAGTAATGCAGAAAGTTCCTGGGTGACACAGGAGTTCTGCTGTAGAACAATTCCAACGCAGAACCTACTCTTGGGTAACACAAGAGTAATGCAGGAAGCCTTCCAGCGTTGTAATGAACCCCTGGGTGACACAGGAGTTCTGCTGTAGAACAATTCCAACGCAGAACCTACTCTTGGGTTACACAAGAGTGATGCAGGAAGCCTTCCAGAGTTGTAATGAACCCTTGGGTGACACAGGAGTTCTGTTGTAAGTAATTCCATAGTCGAATAATCGTGGTAAATCCGTTTAATAATTTCATATTCGAATAATCACGGTAAATCCATTTAATAATTCCATATTCGAATAATCGTGGTAAATTCGTTTAATAATTTCATATTCGAATAATCACGGTAAATCCGTTTAATAATTCCATATTCGAATAATCACGGTAAATCCGTTTAATAATGCCATATTCGAATAATAGCGGTAAATCCTTTTAATAATTCCATATTCGAAATAAGGAAATAATTCCAAAACAGCTTATTGTTAAACTTTAAACTAGCACTATTTTGCCAGATGCTTTATTCCAACAAAACCAGAGAATTAATTCACAGAACTATATCCAACTTTATGTTTGTGTTTGTGATGTCGTTTGCATTTATTATTGCTTTTGCCTTCTTGTATGTCTGTTTGCGTGTTTGTTTCTGTGTTTTGTGGTTTACTGTCCTCCTTGAATGCTACTTTCCCTGTCCGATCTTTTTATATTTCTTTATAAATATAATTCTTATATCCAAAACCAGAGAATTATTATTCCTAATAAACGTAGGCGTTCTGTTGGTGTCTCTTTTTCCTCCTTCAAATAATCCCCCACCGTTGTAAAATACTATTGGCAATATAACTCACTCGTTTTGAACCATTGAAGATTACCATTTAGGTTAATTTTAATCACTGACATCCATAATTGCTTTATTTAACACAGACATAGCGTGTAAAATTTCAGGACTGCTAAACTTTATCTTTTGTAACGAATCAATTGTATCCTTCAGTGCAGTAATGTCACTGTGTACCGTATTTATTAACGATCTTTCATAAATTTGACTTTCATAATTGCTTTCAGCTAAATAAAAGAAGAGTCTGATAATGGACCTTTGGAAACGGCCGAGCACGACACATACGAAATATTGCAGTCTCGGTTTGATTGAGACTGTTCATGAGTGGTAGTGAAATATGCTAGCTACCGCTCACGCCCTCTAGACACGGGTTGAGCAGAACTCAATATTCATAAAATCAACAGCACAAAATTTTAACCATCCTGAAGATGGCATGCATATGGCGGTGGACATGGAGTTGTCCTTCTTTAACGTATTCCCCATGTCGTACGGCGTATGGTCCCAGTATCTAATAAAATGAAATGCCCCGAAGAGCGAAATAAACATAATGGAATTTAGTTGGGAGCAGCGGTTATGAAGCCTGCGTATAAAAGCAGACAACATATCCTATGAGTGGTTAAACAATACCCAGAGCCTTTAATCGGCCGGAGTAGTGGAACCACCGAATCAAAAATTAAGTAAGAAAACAAAAGAAATTGAAAATTTACCACCGATAACTAACTATAAGTATCGGGCTCAGCAATCTCCAAAGATCGAATGAAATAGCACTTTGTCCGTCAGCCATGTCCTCATTCGCGACAGATATAATATCGTTCTCTATTATGCTAATGCTATTATCCCTATCCATTTTATTAATATTGGAAGTTCAGGTTTTCAAAAGTTGAACGATATATATGCCTAACACTGTTTATGTGCTGATAAAAGGTTCCTTTAGAATAAAAGCCTCTTTCACAAATTGTACAAGGGAAGTAGGAGTTTTGCCATGGAACGTGAATGGTTGACACGTGCCTTTTCTCTGCCTGTTTAGAAGAGAGAGTTATGCCGCAAATTCGACATTTGAAACTCAGCATATCATTTTATATAACCATGATAACAGCAGCAAACTCCCGCCTGTAGTCTATACTCAACAGTGTACATTGTCGTGGTACACTTTTCAACCTCAAATTCACAAATATTATCCTTAGGTCGATATATATGTAACTAACTACATCTCTGGCTCCGCTTGTCTGTTTTAAAACATAAAATAATTATAATCCATGTACAGTCCTCAAAATCCTTTGGCAATTTTTGTGGTCATTCTACTTCAAAATCCAGTCGAAGAATGACTATTTCTGTCTTTGTCCTCTAATTTCAATTCACTCCCAGTCTGCCACCCAAGCACCTACTTAAATTCCATGGCAGATGAAAACATAAACAATGCCTTCCTGACACAGCGTCAGTGTCAATTAAAGATATAATTGACCATCAACAAATCACTTCCAAACAAGTTGGGTTGGTTGACCAATAAAAATGTTGTAAAAACAAAGTCCAGACATTTTAATAGGAGTGCTGTTAATATTAATTGCACTAACATCAGCTGCAGCGGTGATTGCACCTAAGCCTAAGTAGAGCTACATATCTACAAGAGTTCTGCAGGGAAATCCAGCTCGTCTACTGATTGATCATTGCTTTGACCTAGCACTTGTTCTACATATTAGAAACCAACGCATCCAAATGGCAAACGACATTGATTTTCCTGATGATTAAAATATCAGACATTCTGCTTTTATTTCTGTCACTGATATTTTTATATTTTCTGTTTTGGTAGAAACTGTTTTCACATACATTTCTGTTTTAAAGTTTTACGTTGAATTAACTTCTTAACTCAATAAAGAACATGTCTCGTCCTTGTCCTCCGGGGAAATATAGACCTGACTGATCTAACCTTAGTTCGCAAACTAAGTACGCTCAGTAAAACAATACATTGTCACTATATCTCATATGACGATAACTTTACAAAATCAATTCTACAATTTCAAATAAGCCATCCTGTGCCCACAAACGAATATACAAGATGCAACGGCTATTAAGGTTCCATGTGTTTTGATTATGGTAGTTTAATTCAGGAATAATCAACATCTACGAGATTCAGTCCTTGATTACCGGTAACAAAACTAAACCTAATATCCAGCCAACGATACACTAAAATTAAACATACCAGGTGATAATGTCACACTCATATCCATCGTCTCCAATGAAACTGCAACAAGATTCCCAATAATGTCCAATCAACGACCACTGTCAAAACTTGACAAAAACAAAAAGTGTATGCATCTTCTAAATTTCGTTTAAACTGACTGATCAGATGTCCACCATTTGACAATAATTTTCTCCAAGACACAGTTGACAGTACTCCGACAGAAACGGTTCAAACAAAATATTCATCAAAGCAAAATTCATTTGTGAAAACAGAATCCTCTCAGAAGATTTGACCCCTTCGATCTAGTCTATGATGAATATAATATTTGGAAGTACAGAAACAGATCATAAATTGGTAGTCCATTGTTCACTAATCGTAGTTCAAAGTTCGTTTAAATGGAGTTACATTTACGGGTTTGGCACACTTATTAATAAACAATAAACAATTTCCTTTAGTGTCTCTTGTTATCATAATGTGTGTCATAGAACCCACCATAGACCTCATCAAAAGTTTCAAGTTCTAAACTCTGACCCGTGTTTAAATCCATTTTCTGCAAAAATACACCTTCAGTGCAAATATCAGTTGCTTTTGTTTCAAACAAACATTCCGAAAACATACTCAAACATATCAACAGCAACATCGTGTCATTCATGTTGATTGTTACTGTTCTAATACGTGTACAAGTCCGAATCGCACCTCGCTCCAACCAGTGTTGGGAAAAGTGTTATATTTATTATATAAGTATCGTATGTCCTCAAATTGGAAATTTAAATCACACATTAATCCACTGTTTGGTTACACACTTTTATTTTCCACGTTTATAACACTATTTCTATTATAAAAATCAATGATAATTTCAAACACAATTTTAACAATGATAATGAAGAATAATAAAATCCAATCTAGGTCCTAAATAACATCCAAAATCCTAACTAAAAACTCTCTACCTAAAAACTGACTCAATGCATGCGTGCGGCCCTTTTTATAGGGCTTTAATCTTATGAATATTAATGAGTTAGCATGTAGGCCATTGCTAAGCTTTAACCTAGATGCTGCATCCCAGTGAATTTCTGCCATTAACAGTCATAAATCATTTAGCAGGAATGCCCGTGCTATGACAGTCATAACTTATTTAGCAGGCATGCCTGTGCTATGTAAATGATACTAAGCATGCACCGAGGAACCTATATCTGATACATTGAATATAAAACTAATCAAACTAATACAGTATCTAATCAAACTAATACGGTGTGTAAAACACATAACACAAATCATAACACAACTACATTTTTGGCATGTAATAATATTAAAGCGTTTTTTACTAACGGCAGTTTAGACAATTATACTATGTGGACTTGCTATGAAGTTTGTGAATCACTCATCTTCCTATCAGATAATATTTTCGTCAGGTATGGAACCACCGTTTATAGACAAATTGTTGGTATCACTATGGGTACGATTTGTCGCAGATTTGTTTTTATTTTGCTATGAAAGAGATTTCATGTTGAGTCTTTCACCAGATACCCAGGCAGATGTTATTGAAGCCTTTTTTGACACGTCTCGGTATCTAGATGACATATTGAACATTGACAACCCTTTCTTTCGAAGAATGGTTAATAATATTTATCCTAAAGAACTTCAGCTTAACAAAGCTAATATATCTGACAACAACGCTTCTTTTCTTGATTTAGATCTCTCGATTGAAAATGGTGAAATCATTAGCAAAGTCTATGACAAAAGAGATGATTTTAATTTTGACATTGTTAATTATCCCCATTTGGATGGGGATGTTCCCCGAGCAACTTCTTATGGGGTGTATGTGTCTCAGCTTATTCGTTTTTCAAGAGCTTGTACTCGAGTTGAGGACTTTAATATTCGTAATCTTTGTATAACTGAAAAGCTACTCAATCAGGGTTACAGTTGCCATAAACTTCGTAAAACCTTTGCAAAATTTTATTATCGTAACCCTGATCTTCTTTCCAAATACAAAAGTAATTTAAGGACTCTTATGCGACAAGGACTATCACAACCAACCTGACTTCTATGGTGATGTGATTTATAAACTTCCTAAGATTCTTGGTCATGATCACTTTCATACTATCTTTGTTAAACTTGTTAAAAAGTTTATCAAAAGAGGTAATGACCCTATCATTTTGCAACGTACTGCATGCTTGGTGGTGGACCCTTTTACAGTTCGCCACTATGCTTTCCTCCTTAATTGTACGATGACCGGACAAGCTGTGGACCCTGTGATGACGCCTATCTAAAGCCCATTGGGACGGTGGCGTTTGATGTTTGGCTATGATATTTCTTGTCTGCCCTTAATGAGTTTATTCTCTTGTTGCTCTGACTTCTGCCAAGTCATTGAGTACCTTCAGATGTGGCTTTCTAGGTTATTAAGTTTTTGTATTATATTTACACGAGCATATTTGTGTTATACTTATATTGCCTATTGATGCTGCCTTGTTGGTTAGAGATTAGATCATGGCGGGGATTTCTTTATTTACACTCCTGTTTTAATGGGATGACATTAGGGTAAGTGTGAGGTTTGATGCACCCTAGAACCGGTATAAACCCCCAGTGGCCTACTTTGCCACTGACCGTTCCAAGGCGGTTGCCCTGTTGTCAACCCTTATGTGTTTGTGATATCGTTTGCATTTATTATTACTTTTGCCTTCTTGTTTGTCTGTTTGCGTGTTTGTTTCTGTGTTTTGTGGTTGACTGTCCTCCTTGAATGCTACTTTCCCTGTCCGATATTTTTATATTTCTTTACATCAACCGCATGTAGTAGCAATTTCACTAAGTTCTCTGGTTTGGGGTCTATGTTTCCCATACGACACAAATGAAACACGTCAACCCCCAGTTTCCGACACTCATCAATTAGTTGTTATTTTTTCAACGTTGAAATTAGTACGCCCCTGACTTTGCCAATGGCGGGGCTTTCGATATCCCGAAACAGTTTCAACATTTACAACTCCATGCTGAATATGTGATCAGTGCAGCATCCAGTGAACAACTCAACAGAAAGCACTCCGCGGCTTATCATGTTGGGTTCGGGAGAGGTCAATTGTAATACTATATAATACATTAGCGTCCCTACAGGTAGATAAAGCAGCTTTGTCTATGTTATACGTGCGGTATTGTCAACTAAGGTGGTGTATTGTGTCAAATGTACTTTTAGTCGAAGCTGTGTGCATATGTACTAAATAATTGATAGCAACTCTGCAGTTCAGCAGGTAAGAAGGTTTTAGGCCCATTCTCCATATTTTATCTCGATGTAAATGGAGGATGAGCCATCTAAACTTTCTTGTGTAAATGCGCCGTAAAACACAATTCAATTCATATTCTTTGTTAAATATTACTGAAAATGAATATTAGAATGCGAGTAGATAAACAAGTATTAGTGTTCTAGTTTGTGAATCACATCAAAAACATGATGTGAGCTAAACAAACATTAAGTAATATATAGAGTATGGTCTTATCTCGTTGGTTGATATAACTGTCCAAATAATGAGGAAATGTCAGCGACCATGTTACAAATACCAGTATCTCATACGTAGAGTTAATTGATTATACCTCTCATAATTCATGAGGAATTGTTATATAAATTGTTATATGTATCTATTACATCAATGTTTGGTCGCTATATCAAATGTTATATGTCACCAGGGTTGTTATATCATGTGTAATATGCAACCTTAATATATTATTTGCAATATGCAACCTGGGTCAATATGTTATTTATAATATGAAACCTAGGTTAATAATTTATTTGTTGTACGAAACTTTAATATATTATTTGTAATATGCAACCTGGGTCACTATTTTATTTGTAATATTAAACCTGGGTTAATAGTTTATATGATACGTGATTCCTGAGCTGTTGTATCATTTGTAATATGCAACCTGGAGTAATATATACTGAGTCAAACAGCTAACGCACCAGTAGACAATACCTTTAATATCTCGTGTGGTTCCGGGGGACTCCGTTTGGTTATGAGGCAAAGAATAGGGCCACTGCAGATCCCGTTGGAGGGGAAGGCAGAGGGGTAGAACCCCACCAAATTCATGTTCATTTTATCATTTTTTATTCATGCTCATTAAATGTCTTCATCACGACCCCTGCATTGTTTCAGGTGCCATCTCGCTCATATCACTAGAGCAGTGGCAGAAAAACTATAACGTGGCTCCAGCGTAAATGGAGTGTCAGTAGAATGTGCAGCAACTCTGCAGTTCAGTGTGAGAAGGTTCTAGGCCCGTTCTCCATATTTTATCTCGATGTACATGGAGGGTGGGCCTGGCATGTTCATTCCTGTTAGGCGCCAATTAACCGTTCATGTGTTGGTGCGCCTTAAAACCCCAATTCAATTTAATATCTCAACAATATAAATCAATAAATCAAAACAAATTTCATTCTGAACGAGACAAATATCTTGTCAATAGGGACTGTAAATTAAAAAAAAAATCGTTCAAATCACCTGTCTCCAGCGGCATCAGTCGGCATATAATAAGTTCATACATTAAAGGTATTGTCTACTGGTGTGTTAGCTGTTTCTTTCAGTATAGTATTTGTTTTATGTAACCTGGGTTAATTTTGTAACATGAATTCCGAGCTGTTATACCATATGTAATATGCAACCTGGGTTAATATAGTATTTGTTATATGTAACCTGGGGTAATATTTTATTTGTAATATGTTACCTGCGTTAATTTTTTTTTTTGCTATACGAAACCTTAATATATTATTTGTAATATGCAACCTGGGTCACTATTTTATTTGTAATATTAAACCTGGGTTAATAGTTTATGTGATACGTGATTCCTGAGCTGTTGTATCATTTGTAATATGCAACCTGGAGTAATATATACAGCTAACGCACCAGTAGACAATACCTGGGGTAATATTTCATTTGTAATATGTTACCAGGGTTAATATTTCATTTATTTAATATTTACACGATGCCCGGACTGATATATCATTTGTAATATATAATATGGGTTGATGTGGCATGTGTTACATGCTAACTGGATGGTTTTCATAACTTGAGTTATATCGATGTTATAGGTAACATGAATGTTCTACTGCATATAAAAACAATGGTGCTAAGCTTAGGTTAATTATTGTCATAGACCATTATCAATGATTAGTTAACATGTCTTGTTTATATTGACTATCATGTTTTCCAGAATGTATGTTTACTTTCGAGAAACTAATTCTACTGTCAAAAGGAATTTTAAATAAAACTTTTATTAAAAGCTGAATTGTGTTTTATTACATGTTTTACAAGACATACTTAAAAAATAAATACTGATTAAATCAATGTTTTAAATTGAATACATTGTCCCTAACCGATGCATAAAGCAGTAGGAAAAACGCTTTATTCAGTGGCAAAATGATATATAGGGTCCTATAGAAACCACAGCGTCCGAACGCAATGGCATCGTAGGTCCGCACTGTACTGCAAACAAGGACTTGAAACTACAATGAAAGAGACAAAAAACAACAGAAAGGGTGGTGAAGACAGGGTTACCGACTTGGAACGGTCAGTAGGCAATTAGACCTACTGGTTAGCTTGAATCGATTTTATATGCGGTCAGTAGGCAATAAGACCTACTGGTTAGCTTGAATCGATTTTATATGCGCACAATCCTCGTTATTATTATCGAAGAATAAGAGAGCTTATGTAATCACCCCGGGGTCGGCGTCGGCGTTGGCGTCGGCGTCCCACATCAAGGTTTGCGTGTAAGCTGTGTTTACAAGTCCATATCTCTTACATTTCTTATACTAGCACAACCAAATTTGGCCATGGGCTTCCTTATAGCATTATATTAAGGGCTGCATAAGCCATTTTGGTTCCTGTAACCCATGGGCTCCCATGGAACCCAAATTCTGACGTGTAAGTTGTTTTTACAGGTCTATATCTCTTACATTTCTTGTCCTAGCTGAACTAAATTTTGGAATTGGTTTCCTTATAGTATGTTGTAAAGGGTTGGATAAGTAATTTTGTCTTCTGCAAATTCTGGGCTCCCATGGAACCCAAATTGTGATGGCCCATAAAATGTGCAATAACGGCAGATCTAGGTTTGCATGTAAGCATGTATACATCTACAATTTTGGTTTGGGATTTCCTATAGCATTATGCATCTTATTCATACTTCACCCATATTGGGGCATGGGCTCCCTCCTCCCCCCACCCACTCCCGCCCTCACTCCCACCCCCACTCCCACCCCCCTCCACACTTTTTTTGTTTAACTTTTTTTCTTTCTGTATTTCTGTGTTGTTTTAGTAAATTCTTACACATATATGTTGCAGCCCCCGCCTCTCAACCCCCCCCCCCGCCTCCCACACCACACATCCCCACTTGAAACTTTTTATTATTATTTTTTTTTACATATTTCTTTGTTGTTTTAGTCAATTCTTACACATATATGTTGCCCCCTCCCTCCCCCAACCCACTCCTGCCTCTCTTTAATTTTGATTTATTTTTTACATATTTCTGTTTTTTGGTAAATTCTTACACATAGCTTCTTACACATATGTATGTTGCTCCCTCCACCCGCCCCCTGTTTCTCTCCCCGCCCCCTCCCCGCCCCCCACACAGACTCGAAACTATTTTTTTTACATATATCTGTGTTGTCTTGGTCAATTCTTACACATACCTATGTTGACGCCCCACTACAACCCCCACGCCCCCATCCCCCCCCCCCACACCCCCACCCTCGAAACTCGATTTTTTTTTTACATATGTCTGTGTTGTTTTTGTCAATTCTTACACATAGCTATGTTGCCGCCCTACCCGCCCCCCCCCCCCCCCCCCCCCCACCCCCCACCTAATCGAAATATTTTTATTTTGTTTTACCATATTTCTCTGTTGTTTTGATCAATTCTTACACAGCTTCTTACACATATATTTTGCCCTCCCCACCCCACGCCGCTACCCCATCCCCACTCAAGACACGATTTTTTACATATTTTTTTTTACATATTTTTGAGTTGTTTTGGTGAATTCTTACATAGCTTCTTACACATGTATATTGCCCTCACCACCCCCACTCACCGCAACATCCAACCCCGCCTATCTCCCAACCCCGCACCCCACTCAAAACTCGAATATTTTTTATTTATTTTTTACATATTTCTGTGTTGTTTTGGTAAATTCTTACACATAGTTATGTTGTGCCCCCAACCCCACCCCACATTGTTGTAGCCTTGTTTTCTGATGGTTATATACTAGCTATAAATTTATTATTCTCTGAAAAATCGAATAGTCGAGCTGCGCTGGTCTCCGACAGCTCTTGTTTTGTATTATATTTACACGAGCATATTTGTGTTTTACTTATATTGCCTATTGATGCTGCCTTGTTGGTTAGAGATTAGATCATGGCGGTGATTTCTTTATTTACACTGTCCTGTTTTAATGGGATGACAGTAGGGTAAGTGTGAGGTTTGGTGCACCCTAGAACCGGTTTAAACCCCCTGTGGCCTACTTTGGCACTGACCGTTCCAAGACGGTAGCCCTATTGTCAACCCTTTTGTGTTTGTGATGTCCTTTGCATTTTTTATTGCTTTTGCCTTCTTATTTGTCTGTTTGCGTGTTTGTTTCTGTGTTTTGTGGTTGACTGTCCTCCTTGAATGCTGCTTTCCCTGTCCGTTCTTGTTATATTTCTTTGTGAACACTCTAGCACTTTCATTTATTATTTGATCTTTACCAAACGTGCACATATTGTTAATATCAATGAAAGCTCAGATAAGTTCGAAAACCAGCGAGATCAGGTTAGTTACACCAGAGTTATGGCCATTGCTATGCTGAAAGATGCCATTTTTAACACTTGTGAACACTCAAGCACCTTCATTTATTATTTGATCTTTACCAGATTTTGCCTGATTGTTAATATCAAGGAAAGCTCGGACAAGTTTGAAAACCAGCCGGATCGGACCAGTAACACCAGACTTATGGCCCTTGTTTTTTTTAAATATTCTATATTGAGAACCTGCGGTCGCGGGTTCAAATCCCACTGGATTAATTTTATGACCCAATGGGGTGCAGGTCTCGGATTTTGCCTCCGCCCACTGGGCCCCTTGGGGGTAATTAGGTAAAAGATCAGAAACTATACATATCTTGTCCAAATGTCAATGGATTTGATTCTCATTTTGTATGGTCATTTAGGGACTCGAGGCACAACATACACAGAACGAGTTTTGTCCTCCTGCATTTAGGGGCCCCTCTACAGTTTGGGGCACTTGCAGTAATTTACTATTACATAGTTTAGGCCTTCTGACGCTTCCTCCGTCTATACTCTTTGAGATTTCAAGTTCTTGTATGGTGTTTTTCTTAGGATGTGTAGAGATGCACAATAATGTCACCGATTTGGACTTCACCTACTGGTCCCACTAGGGGTAATCGGGTCTAAAGTCACACAAATGTATATCTTGTCCAAATGTGAATGGTTATGATTCAAATTGTGTATGGCCATTGATGAACTCGAGGCACATCATATATAAAACGGGCTGTGACCTCCTGCATAAAGCGGCCTCTCTACAGGGGAACATAATGTAATTTACTATTGCATAGTTTCTGCCATGTGAAGCTACCTTCTTCTATACCTTTTGAGATATAAAGTTGATGTGTGGTGTTATTTAGATGTGTAGATGCGCAATAAGATGTAGTATTTTGTCTCCATCCACTGGGACTCCCTAGTGCATCCAGCAAAATAACACTCACAAAGTTCTAATTAGGTCAGGTCATTTATGGAGTATATTAAACGGGTTTCACCTCCTGCATAAAATGCCCCTCGCCTGGGTTACTACTTGGGGAACTTGTTGTTATTTACTATTACGAAGTTTCCGTCTTGTGATGCTAACTCCACTAGCGGATCCAGGAGGGGGCGAACCCGGCGCGCTCCCCCCCCCCCCCCCCCCCCCACCACTAAAAATTCCGGATCATACATGTATGTCCATGTTACTGTAGATAAAATATCAAACAATTTCGATGCACGCCCTCAGTATTATTATTTTTTTTTTTTTAGACGCATAATGGCTAATGAGTGGTAATTAGATAACATATCAAACAATTTCGATGCACGCCCTCAGTATTATTTTTTTTCCACTCGCTTCTCTCGCTCGACGCATAATGACTAATGAGTGGTTTCATTAACACATTGTTAAATCCTTTTATTTGAAAACGGACTTTTTTTATTCATACATGTATGTCCATGTTACTGTATTCAGATATATGGACAAACCGCAATAATTTACAACATAGTAGCATTCACCTCTCAATTAAACAAACGCTAGTTGACCAGTTTACACAATCTTGGAGATCAGACTTACAAAATTCGTCGAAAGGGAAAAACTACAACCTTTTTAAAGATGACCTAGCATTCGAAAAATATCTTAAATTACCAAGAAGCAATTATATTTATTTATTTAAATTCCGTACGACTAACCATAGGTTCCCCGTTGAAACTGGCAGATTTACTAACACTGCGTATAACCTCAGACGTTGTACACTATGCGATTCCGACATAGGTGACGAATTCCACTACTTATTAAAATGTCCACATTTTGATCAAATGCGCAAACATTACATACCGCGTTATTTCTATCAGCACACGAATGTCATTAAATACAAGGAGCTTTTAACCCATCCCGCAGTCAAAGTCCAAAAAAAACTAAGTGTCTTCGTCAGAATTCTTTTACAAAATGCCAAGTAACGTCGTGCATGAGACGTATTTTATTGATAATGCTTTCCCCCTTCACATTTAACATATGTACTGATCCTTGTATACAGTTTAGTTGTACCATTTGTATGTATGTAATGTACCTTTCTCTCTTGTTGTAACCCATGTTACCTGAGATTGTATATAATAAAAGATTTGTTCTGTTCTGTTGTTCTGTAGATAAAATAGCAAACAATTTCGATGCACGCCCTCAGTATAAAAATTTGTTCGCTCGCTCGCCGCATAATGACTAATGAGTGGTTTAATTAACACATTCCTTTAATTTGAAAACGGACCTTTTTTATTCATACATGTATGTCCATGTTACTGTAGATAAAATATCAAACAATTTCGATGCACACCCTCAGTATAAACAATTTTTTTCGCTCGCTCGACACAATGGCTAATGAGTGGTTTAATTAACATATTCAAATTGTTAAATCCTTTTATTTGAAAACTTACTTTTGTATTCATACATGTATTTCCATGTTACTGTAGATAAAATATCAAACAATTTCGATGCACGCCCACAGTATAAAAAAATGTTCTCAATACACCATGTTTAATAATCATGATCACAATACACCATGTTTAATAATCATGATCACAATACACCATGTTTAATTATCATGATCACAATACACCATGTTTAATAACCATGATCACAATACACCATGATAATCATGATCACAATACACCATGTTTAATAACCATGATCACAATTAACCATGTTTAATTATATGATCACAATACACCATGTTTAATAACCATGATCACAATACACCATGATAATCATGATCACAATACACCATGTTTAATAACCATGATCACAATTCACCATGTTTAATTATCATGATCACAATACACCATGTTTAATAATCATGATTACAATACACCATGTTTAATAATCATGATCACAATACACCATGTTAATCATGATCACAATACACCATGTTTAATAATCATGATCACAATACACCATGTTTAATAATCATGATCACAATACACCATGTTTAATAATCATGATCACAATACACCATGTTAATCATGATCACAATACACCATGTTTAAGAAAGTGTTTGATATTGTTTATTAATATGCTTTAATTTTAATATACACTGATGATTATACACTGATGATTATACACTGATGATTATGCACTGATGATTATACACTGACGATTATACACTGACGATTATACACTGATGATTATACACTGATGATTATACACTGACGATTATACACTGATGATTATGCACTGATGATTATACACTGACGATTATACACTGGTGATTATGCACTGATGATTATACACTGATGATTATACACTGATGATTATGCACTGATGATTATACACTGATAATTATACACTGATGATTATACACTGACGATTATACACTGATGATTATGCACTGATGATTATACACTGATGATTATACACTGATAATTATACACTGATGAGTATACACTGACGATTATACACTGATGATTATGCACTGATGATTATACACTGATGATTATACACTGATGATTATAAATTACTTTAGAAATGCACCACCCATATAATCTACTGGTGCGTTTTCATTGACCTGGAGTAGGTATACATGTTACCGTTAACATTCCCGCATACTTAGCTCAAACCCTTGTTTGAACAAGTGTATCTACAATAATATATCTTTAGGTCATATTACAGAACAAATTACAGAACAATTTGTGTATACTTATTATCACATCTTCATCACATGTTCATATACGCTTATGACGAAAACTAGTTCAACTAAATGAACTATTATCATTAGTATCTTCACGTATGTGGCGAAACATGGAACTGAAATCAGTAAAATCGTTTTCAGTCAATAGCGAAATACACGTTTAAAGAAGTTAACCAACTTCAAAAGTTAGTTTTAAAACTGCCTATAGCGGAACACGAGGAAGCAACTACCGAACAAGATGCAGCGTCTAAACAGATAAGGGATATAGCCGCTAACTGTTGCACCAGAAATAAGAATAATTTCAAAACTCTACGAAACATCGTTCTTTTGGTAGTGTACCTGTGTTACTATGGATACGCAATGTATTGTAATTTTGGAGATGAAGAATCAATCCGACTCACAGTGTTCACAAGTTTTGGATGTGTGTATC